>PVKC010017054.1:0-20425 GCA_004027635.1 Crocidura indochinensis
CTCCTCTCCTCTTCTCTCCTCTCCCCTCCCCTCCATTGGTTTCAGGGCCATCCTCAGTTGTGCTCAGGTCTAACTTCTGGCTCTGAGCTCAGGTATCACTCCTGGTAAACTCAGGGTACCATGTAAGTTAAGGATCAAACTCAGATTAGCAGTGTGCAACTCAAACAATCTACCAATTTTGCTCTCTATTTGGTCCCCAAATTCTGTTTTTAAGATGTAGACACAATCATCTATATGCTCTCTCCACCATTTTTTATTTTAGGCAATATCCAGCAACTCTCAGTGGTTACTCCTGGCTCTATGCTCAGATCTCAATCCTGGCTGGCTTGGTAGATTGTATAGGATGCCTATGATTGAACCTGGATCATTCAATGTGCTATTGCTCCATCCCTCTCTATTCCCCCATTTTCTTTTATTCTTTCTTTCTTGCTTGCTTTCTTTATCTTTCTTTCATTCTTTCTTTTTCTTTATTTTTTCTTTCTTTTGTTTGTTCTTTCTCTTTCTTTCTTTATTTTCTATTCTTTTTCAGAAATTTTGATATGCATTATTTCACTGATTTGGTGGAGAGGGGAAATGCAAATTATGCTCACATACATAGTGAACATGAGATTTACCCTAACATGTTACACTTTTTTTTTGTCAGCTGTGAACCTTTTTATTAATTTATTTTTTGTTTAGATTGTTTCTTACAATGCGCAGTAATGGAATTCAGGGGTTACAAAATAAGCCTGGCCTTGGAGCAAAGTGGAGTGGCCACGCTTGTTGGGTACAGGTCCTGGAGAGGTACAGTCCTTGTGGTTCGTAGGCCGGCTCAGCAGAGAAGAGGGAGAGAAGAGGCAGAGCGCATGGCTGTTGTTCTTTAAGTCTCTGGGTTCCCCAGTCACACAGCTGATTGGCCCCACGTGGGTCGGGTGGGGACATCTTACCAGTGCAGTTCCTGGTTTGTGGGCCGGCTCAGCAGAGAAGAGGGAGAGCACATGTTACACTTTTATATATGTTTTAAAAATTAAGTTTAGACAACATGATTTACAATTTTCATTATAGCAGAGTTTCATTCATCAGATATTCCAAAACCACACCCTCTACCAAAGTTTCAGCTTCTCTCCATTATGGTCCCAATGTCCTCTCCACTCCACATCTCTTTCCTACTCACCAACTGCACTATCCCTTCTACAGTAAGATGGAGAAAAAAAAAGGAATAAAGAATCAAATACTCTGGAAATGGGCAGAGTCCTTCTAGAGGCTTTCATCCTCGGTTTGAGCGACGAAGCGGAAAAAGAAGGTGAAACACCACAACAATACATAAAGAACTGTCAAATAAAATATCCAGTGAGCATTCCAAAAAAAAAAAAAGAACAAAACAAAACATAAAAAAGGGGTAAGCACCATATAAAAGTCATGGTATTGAGATTAAATATGTGGCAGAGCAAATAACAAAAGAAAAAAAGAAAATAAATAAATATAAATGGCGACATCCACTTCAATAGTCAAACTAGAACACTAGAAATTGACAAAAATAGATAAGTAAGTAATAATAATAATAATAAAATTGTTTTGTGCTTTTTTCCCTCCTACAGATGCACAGTAAATATTGGGGTCATTCGAAAAGGAATTTCCTTTGCCTAAGAGATACAGGGTTTCTCCACCAATGAAGTATATTGTCATGTGGTTAACTATAGACTCCTTTCAGGTTCATTTACTCTCCCCTTGGTACTTTTGTGGTGTATGGAAGACTTCTTTATTTTTTTTCTTTCTTTCTTTCTTTCTTTCTTTCTTTCTTTCTTTCTTTCTTTCTTTCTTTCTTTCTTTCTTTCTTTCTTTCTTTCTTTCTTTCTTTCTTTCTTTCTCTCTTTCTTTCTCTTTCTTTCTTTTCTCTTTCTTTCTTTCTCTCTCTCTTTCTTTCCTTCTTTCATCTCTCTCTCTCTCTCTCTCTCTCTCTCTCTCTCTCTCTCTCTCTCTCTGACTCTTTGCTTTGGGGACGCACCCATTGACAATCAGGGCTTACTCCTGGATATCCACTAAGTCTAAGAAATCGTTCCTGGCTTGTGGAACCATATGCAATGCCAAGGATCAAACCATGGTCTATCTTGGGTTAACCACGTGCTAGGCAAATGGCCTACTGCAGCAGCACAGCTCTGGCCCTCAATTCTCCCACTTCTGTTTATTCTTCAAAACCAGTACTAAGGGTGGGACTTTTCTTCTTGCTCTTCTCCTTCTTCTCCTCTTCTTCCTCCTCCATTTTCTTCTCCTCCTCTCTCCTTTTCCTTCTTCCCTTCCTTCATCTCCTTCTCTACTTCCTCATCTTCAGCCTCCTTTCTTTTTCCTCTACCTTTTCCCCCTCCTCTCCTCTTCCTCCTCCTCTCCTCTTCCTCTTTCTCTCCTTCCTTATACCTCTTTATCCTTCTCTCTTATCCCTTACACATTGCAAATGTTGTCAATACTGGGAATCAATGGGATAGAGGAATAGGAGGCATCTTTTCCGTTTTTAAAAATTCTGGCAAAACCTCACACTAGAGAATTATTTCAGAGAAATATCCCTGATATGGACAATTTATAAAAAGAAAGTCACTCTGAAGAATTCCTGTTCAACACATAAGATAGTCAGGAGAATGCAGATCTCATTAAAGAAGTATTTTGAGTGGGCTGGAGTGATAATATGGTAAGCACTTGCCTTGCACGTTATTAAACATTTTTCAATCCTCAGCATCCCATATGATTCCTGAGTACTTCCAGGAGTGATTGATGAGAACAAGCCAGGAGTCAGCCCTGAGCATTGCCAGATGTGGCCCCAAAATTAAAAAGGAGACGTATTTTGAGCTTTTGGTGCTTCGATTTCAAGAGATCATCTGTGAAATTGGCAAAACTTATTCTTGTCCTAATTCACATGTAATTTCAAAATGCCTCTCAACTGTTAATGTATTCTAAGTTAACTCTTACGCAGATAGAATTATTATATTATTTTAATGATCAGAAGTATAGATTATAATATATTATGTTATATTAATATCTTTGGGAGTATAATGATACATTATATCTTTTTTGGGTGTAATGAGTCTTTTTTTAAAGGAGTTTGCTGCTTATCCTGGTTCATTAATCATTGATAATAAAAAGCCATGTTTGGGGGTGAGAGAAATAGTATAGGGAGAAAGGCACTTGTCTTGCAAGTGGCTGCCCTGAGTTCAACTCTTCATCCTACAGATGGCTCCCTGAGCACAAAGCCAGTAGTAAGCCCTGAGCACTGTCCGATGTGACCTGAGCCCTGCCCATTCCTCCTGACCCAAATTATTTTCTTTTTTCAGTCTCTTTCCTCCTCTCTTTTTTACATTTTATTTTTTCGTGTTGGTATTGTAATGAGAAGAGTGCTGATTTGCACACAACTTCCATCTGACTGCAGTGGTTGCAAATATATTTAGCTATGACCTGACCTCGGGTTGCTCATCAGGATACAGTGCTTGCATATCCAGTCTTTTTGTTTAGCTGCTTTTATATAGCTCGCATATTGTTGCACTCACTCTATAGTTTTAGTTTTGGTGCTCACTGAGATTCACTGTGTTGCTCACATTCGGTTTTTCTTGTACATATTATATGTGTACTTCTAGGCTACAGAGCTCACACACCTTTTGGTCAGCATTTTCTAAAGTAGAGACTTCTAAAATTAGTTAAAACCATATTGAATTTTTCTTTGCAGTATGCTATGAGCTACGGATGGAAAAATCTTAAAAGTCACACCATGTTTTCTGTAGCACTATGAGCTGGCTGGCCAGACATGTATCTTACTCTCAGTTGGGGAGCTAAGTGCATAGTTGTATGCATCCAATGGAAACAAAAATGAGTTTGCTGCTTACAAGTGCCAAAACATTGATTAGCAATGGATTCTATCAAAATATCACAGAACCACAGAATGACTTCAAAGAAAGAAATTTTTATTTTTTAGGACATTAGACTTTTTATTTTATATTAAAACAACGCACTGGTAAGAATTTTCAAGAGTTGGAGAGTACAGACACCCGAATCCAAGAACTCCCAAGAGTCCCAGCAAAAAAGTAGACCCAACTAGAAAAACTCCAAGGCACATTTTTCTCCAAATCCCAATGCATAAGGCAGAATATTGAAACTCAGAAGGAACTCACATACAAAAGGAGTCCCAGAAGATTCACAGATCAATCAAATGGAACTTTGTACCTGTGGGAATGGAGGGATACAGGAAAGAAAATCCAAAACATGGAACTCAATGGAATGAACTAGTCACCAAGAATATTCTAATTAATATTTTAAAATTTATTTGTGTTTATATATATTTATAAGTAAATAAAATACTTTTATTTATATATGAATAAAATATTTATATAAATATATAAAATTTATATACTTACAAAATAAATTTATAAGAAAAATAAAAATAGATATAATTTATATGTAAATAACATATATAAATAAAAATATTTTCCCTTAAATTCACCTGTTTTGGTTTGCTTGTTATGAAAACCTACAAGAAAAAAATTTTTGCCTGGGATAAAAGCTCAGGTCAAAACTAGGACACAGACATTGTGTAGCCCAATGCAGCAGCAATATAATATGGCATGTTTACTTTTGCAAAGGCATACTAAGAAGGGGGGAATTTTATGAAGAGAAACAAGCTCTTATCTACTAGGAGTAAGAATACATTTTATAATACAGGGATGCCTACCACCCTGAACATGTGTCATATGGACCCAACTTAGATTCCAGATGATCAGACAGTGATCATCCTATCCCAAACCCTAGATCCCAGATAAAGAACAGACAGTTTCCTGCAACAGCACCAGGAACCAAACTCTTCCTAGGAAATTCCTAATACTGTTCTGGCACCAACATGTGCCAGTTTTGATATGACATTCTGACAATGAAGAAATGACAACGACTTGATCTAAGAGCAGGTTGTCTTATTTAATTACCTTATGGTAAGATGAAATCAGAAGACATGTCCTCCTTTGATCTGTACAAAAACTAAGAACGCTAATTACAGAACTGACTTTGACAACCATGACTGTGTAGAACTTATCCTGGAACCAATAACAAAGACTGTAGCCTAAACTTTGGTTATTTGTACAATAACCAAGATCTCTAATTCCAGAGGTCTGACTTTGACAACTGTAACTGAGCAGTACTTCTGGAACCATAAAAACAGACTATTCTAGGCTTCATCCTAGGATCTGTGCAAACACCAAGACCACTAATTACAGAAGACTAATCACAACAACAGTAATAGAACAGAACTTCTAGATTCGGAAAGACTCTATCTTAGGTTTCGTCTTATGACCTGAGCAAATACCAACATCTGTTGTTACAGAGGCCTGATTTTATCGTCCACAAATGAGAGAGCAGAAAGTTTCCTGGCACCATAAAAAGACCTTGGAATGTGAAAATAACCATGTAAGGAGCCTATAGTTGTTCCCAAGAGAATATGCTTCAAGGGAAAAGAAACTGTATCTCTTAGGCCAACGAAATTCCTCTGTAAATTTCCCAATACTGACAGTGCAAAAGAAAGAGAGAAAAAAGAAAGAGAGAGAAAGAAAAAAGAAAGAGAGAGAAAGAAAGAAAGAAAGAAAGAAAGAAAGAAAGAAAGAAAGAAAGAAAGAAAGAAAGAAGGAAGGAAGGAAGGAAGGAAGGAAGGAAGGAAGAAGGAAGGAAGGAAGGAAGGAAGAAAAAATAAAGAAGAAAGAAAGAAACAAAGAAAGATACAAAGAAGAGCACAAAATCTTGTTACACAAGACCTTCCTCTTCTTTGTTTTTTCATTCTCGTGATTATTTGGCTTGTTTTTGTTGTTGTTGCTACTGTTGTGGTTTTGTGGTTTTGTTGTGCTTTTGTAGTTGTAGGTTTTGCTTTTTGTTTTTTGTTTGTTTTGTTCTGTTTTGTTGAGTTTTGCTATGTTTTTCTTCTTTTTTCCCTTTCTTCTTTTGAATTAATATTTATAAACTCTAAACGTCTCCTCCCAGTTTTTTTTCTCTTTTTCTTTTCTTTTTTATTTTTCAAATAGAACCACATAAGCTGAAACATCTTGTTCTGCCTCATAAATTTAGTAGAAATAAAAAATGATCAGACTTAAACACCAACCCAAAGTCAACAACAACAGAATTGATACCCAATGTACAACAAGCTATACACAGAGGGGAACAGTTACACCAGCAGTCTGGGGGGCAAAGAAGGGAGATATAAGATGCAGGCTGGGAACAGGGTGGAGGGAGGACAACTCTGGGGGATAGGAATTCCCTGATTCATTGTCACTATGTACCTTAAATATTACTGTGAAAGACTTGTAATTTACGTTGTTGACAATAAAAATAAAAAAAAGAGAGTACTTCCACTCTTAATAAAATAAAATGTGCTCTAACCTAGAGAAGTTTCCATGTGCTCTTGAGAAGAATGTGTGTGGGGAGCCAAGGGGGCTCCCCCAAAACTGCTACACTATTGGCTGACATTTCTGCCTGCCTCTGCTAAGAAGAACAGAAACCAACATTTGCTCAGAGCCCTTGCCAGATAGGAAACTTGCAGCAAACCAGAACCTAAGCCGCCTTGTTCCCACTTTCGCTCTCGTTAATTGATAACTCATGGCCATGAAAATAGCTTATGTTAGCCTTGGGAAAATTTACAAAACAAAGGTTTATTGAAAACCTAACTTTTGGACCTCTGCATTCACTTCTCAGGGCTCTGTTCTTTGGGGGGAGCTCCAAGAATTCAGCAAAGAAAACAGCAGAGAAAGAGAGTCCCCACAGTTCACAGTTCCCCCAGTAGGACGCAGTAGGGCCTAAATTTGAACTTGTAATGTGAATACTTTTCCTTCTGAGAGGTATGATTGAAAAACAACTCATTTTAAATTTAAACATACAATTTATTAAATTATGTTCACCTAACTTTAACACATAAATGACTCAGGAGACACCTTCTCATCACCTCAATCAGAAGGCCACTTGTAGGACATCCAAAGACAAGATACCACAGTTATGAAGTCTGGGAACGAGTTTTGAAATATCAGCCAAAGAAAATAGTATCATGATAAATAGACATGTTATTTTGAAACAATTTTTCTCTTTTGCGAGGTATGGCTTTTGGAACATATCCAATTTTAGGGTGACATTAAGACAAATAAAAATTAAAATGAAGTCCTTCAACCTTGGTTCTCTAATAATCTTGGAAACGAGGTTCACCAGATACGTCATTTTAGGTCTGAAACAGAGAAGCAGCTAAAGAGAAAGAAAAGCAATTTGCTGAGACAAGATATGCCTATGTGTTCTCTTTTTCCACAGCTGCATCCTCAAAGAGGATAAATGAGGGCAAACTCACTCATTAATCAGCCAAAAGGGATCACACACATAGAAAAGACTCCAATCAACATATTCAGATGTTTTGGTCCTTAAGCTCAATCACTAATTGCCTGGAAATGTGCCTGCAATTCGTAGAGTTGCCCTAGGCCTTCTAGTTATGAGTCCAGTTAGAATAGCAAGAGCCAGTTCCCTGAATCCTATCAATAACTATAGACTCAGATCTTAACATTTTCAGTTCTCTCTTACTGAATTATCAGGAAAGAAAATGGCAGGTAGATTTGAAGTGATTAAAGAAATAGGTCTGGGGTGAAGTGGTGGAATAGTTCATTTCCTTTAGAACAGACAAAAGGATTTAGTTTGATTCATCTTGTTTCTTGTTATTATTATTTTCTGTCATTTTGTATGTATTTATGTATATTATATCATATGTAACCTTTACTTATACAAGAGATATGCTAAAGATTTCACATTTAACGAATTGTCAATGAGACAGTGCAAACTGTCCATTCTGAGCTGGAGAGAAGAACTATTTCTAGTTAGGAGTGAGTTATAAGGTGAAGTTGTGCTGAGAACTGAGACAGCAATCCTTCTTCACAGCAAGAGTTTATTACTTAAAGGCAAATCCAGAGATGCTTTGATTTGCTATGCTGTGAGGAGCTGTAGATTCAACCTCTGATCTCACTCTTTGTTTTGTCTAAGAGGAATTTGAGACTACAGAGGGGCAATAATTTGCAGTGGTTACTCAGTAATAGATCTAAAATCAGTTCTCAAGAGTTCTGGTTTATTTCTTCATTCTGAAACAAATTTCCAGATTATTCATATTCAAATATCAGAACCAAAATATGCTCTGAAGTGAAAGATAAAGGATTTTTCCACAGAACATTTTACTTGCTTCATCTTTATCTGGCATAATCATTTTAATTATTGACAATGATTATTTGGAATGAAAGAGAATAATTAAGCCAAATTAAAATTTATCCTAAAGATGAGGTACAAACACTTCAGAAAGAATTTTTAGAGAAATTTGTGATATATTCATTATACTCTGAATTTTATGCTATGGTTTGACAAGGAGATTACAGATTGAGACAGGATTTTATAATTAAAAATCTCATATCCAGGCCCGGGAGATAGCATGGAGGCAAGGCGTTTGCCTTTCATGCCAAAGGTCATCGGTTCGAATCCCGGTGCCCCATATGGTTCCCCGAGCCTGCCAGGAGCAATTTCTGAGCATGGAGCCAGGAGTAACCCCCTGAGCACTGCCGGGTGTGACCCAAAAACCAAAAAAAAAAATCTCATATCCATTGTATATATATTTGTTTCCCACCAGTTCCTCCAACATGACTAAGTTTATGTTCATATCTGATAATGGCTATGTGCAACTGTGTGAGGCTGAGTTAAGTCTCCTTAATTTAGACAAACTGGACAAACCTCTAATGAGACTCGCAGCTTTTGGTGTGCTATATAAAAGCCCATCCCAGGAGAAGGCAAGTTCCCAAAACCAAAACGCAAGATGATACTAAGCTTTGTAATGTTAATGCCCTTTAAAAATGAAACTATGCATGAAAGAAAAGATAAGGTGGCTCTGCCTTTGTAGGTTCAAATGCAACTGGTAGATTTTTCTGAACATACATTTGAAATTATGTAGCTGTTTATAGTTGAATTGTCATCATGTAGTATTCCAAAACCCAATTCTTCAATAGTGTTCACTCCCATCGCCAGCTCCCTAGTTGCCCTTCTGTTGTTCAATCCCTGTCCCCAGCCATGAATCTATGCTACACATTTACTTTCTCTCTCTCTTTTTCTTGTTTGCTCACTCTTTCTCACTCACTCTCTTCTTTTCCTTTTTTATTTTTAAGGCACTGTGGTTACTGAAGATGTATCAGGGTAGCATAGTTTTAATGTGGACATTTATATATTATAATCTTAATGCATGAATTTATAAACAAGTTCATTATGTTCATTCTCTATACATCTATCCCCATGACCAAAGCTTTGGAAGTTATTGTGCACTACGAAGCATTATTTTCAAAAGTGATAGTTCCCACTAGAATGGAATGGTTTTTACTTTTAAAAATTTGCTTTTGTTTGAGGTTTACAATCGACAATACTCATGGGACTTTAACTGATGCCAGAGGTTGAACCCTGGTTGCCTGAGTGCAAGGCAAGCATCTTGCCTACTGTGATATCACTCTGACCCTGAAAGGTTTCACTTTCATAACGCATGCCAAATTCAGTTATTCACAATATGTTTTTATAAATAATCCAGAATTCTAGTAGTACGATTATATAATTTAATTGCAATACAATTGAAAAAGAAAAGGCTAAGATTAGCTTTCATTTGAGATGGAGATTGTAGTAAATTAGCTGCCAAGCAGTGGAGAGAGTCAGAGAATTCCTTGTTGTGTTTGAAGAGAAGTGGTCCTTTCTGGTCATCTTGGGAGTCTGAGAGGGAGGGTAGAACCCCATGCTACAGAAGCCATGCATGCTGTTTCCATTACCAATAATCACTGTTATCCCCAATGGCCCTGTCTTATCACTGAGCCCCCAGGGTTCCCTCCCTTTGGAGGCTGGTATCAACAGTACTTTTTGAAGCGAGTGCAGGCACCCTCCTTCTACATCTTCCTTCTTTCAGGAGGTCTGGCAGTTGAGTACATGAACCTAAAAGTCATAGTTTCAGTAATAGTGCTTTGAATTTCCTGAAACTTCAGTTGTTTAATACTATCATCCCTATAGGAGCACACCAATTTAACAGAATGGTCAGTTAAAAAAAGCTTGCTAAATCTTCCGCCTTCGTATTTATGACTTCTTTGGAGATAAAATAATTTCCAAAAATTGTGCTTGATATTGTACTTTTTCTTTCTTCCCTTCTTTTTATGTTAAAGCATTTATAGACAAGATGTAAAAATAGACATTTAGAAAATAGAATATACAATATCATAAGGTATTTTGGTTATTATTTAAATCCCATACTTGATTCTTTTTTAAAAATTATTTAAAGAAAAGTTATCACATGATCATAATCTGTTTCTAACAAGTGAAAGCAAAATTATTGAAAGAAATAAAAAATAAAATAGAGAGAAAAAAGGAAGCGAAAGGAAAAAAAGAAAGAAGAAAGGAAAAAAAGGTAGAAAGGGAGAAATTTAATTTCTTGAATTTAATTTGCCATACACTAAAATAATTATGCAGCAGGTTATGTGAGATCAGGTCTCATAATGTAGGTAATTAGTAGACATGTTATCTGTAAGTACCTTAACATAAAAATAAAACAACAAATTAAGTATTTGATGACTTAGGGCACTAGATTTCAACAAATTCATGAGCCAATGTGGCCCACAGTCATTAAGAGTTTGAAAATCCTTGAGTCAGAGAGATTGTTTAGACTTAATGCACTTGCCTTGCAAGAAACTAAAGCAGTTTCTATCTCTGGCACCACTGGAAGTGTTCCCAGGACACACAAAGAGCCAAAAGTAAACCCTGAGCACCTCCAGGTGAGGACTTACTCCTATACTACCTATCCCATGTGTTTGAAATCCCCTGTACAAGGGCAGCAGGTTTTAGATTTTTGTCTTCAATATCTGGAGGGCTATGTGCTTTGTATTTAAAAGATAATGACAAAAGAGAAAAAAACCACCAATTATTTCAAGCATTTTTTAATTAGTTATCAGCCTCTCTTTGTTTAAATTTTAAAAGGGTGAATGTGGATGGACCTGGAGGTTTCCAGTTCATGTGGAGTGAAGTCAGAAAGAAGAGGGACAGATACAAATGATCTCTCTTTTATTGTGATAAAATGTACATAATAAGAGAATAACAAATGGTCAAAGTTACAATAGACCCCGAGAACTCATTTATATAACTAAGTTTATCAATACAGTATTGGGTGTGGGGGTTTTGGTTGGGAGGAGACGCAGAGGATAAAGTCAACACTCCAGAAGTAGGTGTGGTATAGGAATACTACATGCACGAAACTCTATCATAAATAATATTATAAGCATGGTTTCAAGGTTCTTCACATTTAAAAATAAAACTAAGGTGGTGAGTCATTTCAGAATGCAATTTATTAAAAAGTACAAATTTATGTTCATTGGGGACCGGAGTGATCGTACAGTGGATAGAGCACTTGCATTGCATACTGCTGACCTGGATTCAATTCTAGGCATCCCATTTGGACCCAAGTCACCAGGAGTGATTCCTGAGTATAGAGCCAGGACATAACCCAGAGCACCACCAGGGTGTAGCCCAAAATACAAAAATATACATTTATATTCATATTTCAGGTGGTTTAATAAAATCTATTAAATATTTAACTCAAATATGATTATTTTATACAAAAAGTTTAAAATTATCTATGCTCGCAATAAAATATACTGTCAATATACGTGTTAATAACAGAGATTTTGTTTGTTTTTAATAATTCACTGAAGGTTGATTAGTTTGATTTGGGGGAGATAGTGCTTTGTCCTTCAAGGAAATCCCACTTTCTGATATGTTTTCTTCTGGCTTCCCAATTTAGGATTTATATATATATGTATATATATGTATATATATGTATATATATAATATTGATATTTTACTTGATGTGATCATCTCATCTACTTTGAACTGATATTGTTTACTTTCCCTCCACTTCAACATCTCTATATATATAATTGTGAGGAATCTCTTTACTAAATATTCCTACTTTCTAAACAAATACATTTTGCCTATCTTTGTTATTGGTTTAGACCATTTCTTCCTGAATTTCATCTTAGATGAATGTGTCAAATCTAACATTTTAAGTGCTTTGTAAGGCACCCTTTCTAGTTTTCGCATAGGTGTTTTGCTTTATTATTTTTTTATTCATATAGACATCAGTGACATCAATGAGATGGTATCTATGTATATGTCATTATCTTAATTCAAAACTCTGCTTCATATCGTTTTAAATTCTCTAAGCATATTGCATAAATTTCTGGAAAAGATATTAACAAGCAGTGTAAATGTGTATGCAATAGTTTATACATGTGTGGATTAATTTTAAAGACTCAAGCAGATAGAAGGTAGTGCATGACTAATCCTTTAATTATAGTATTCTGAATAGTTTTAATGAATCATTGCAGTTTTTGTTATACTTGCTTTAAAAGGAATTTATATAAGACTTTGAATATGAATACTGTTATGACAGATTCTTTCCTTAGAATTTTTAAAGTTTGTACATGCTTACATTCATAAAAAAAGGAGACCCAGCAAACCGCTTTGACAAATTCAGGAAATAGATCTTTTATGGTCCCAAAGAGAACACCCACCATAGTTTGTAGAGGTAGTAGAATAGGTTAAGAATTATTGTTCTGAAGCTGAAAGTGCAGAATCAGTTTAGGGAATTGTGGTATACCTAGGACTCTAAAACTCTTTATTTCTATCCTATATATTTCAGAGCTGATATTTTTCGACTCAGATTTATCCGGTGCAATGTACTTTTGATAAAACCGATTCCACAGAATGTGACTGAATCCATAGTTTCTGAGGGAGTGCAAGCAAGGCCATAACATTGGCTGCAAAAATAGCAAGGATGTAAAATTGAAGAGCATAAGAGAAGTGTAGAGAATTCAGTACAGATCTGCAAGCCTGAACTTAATAGGTAGCACCTGTTGAGGTAGCACTATTTACCAAGATTAATAGTTGATCAAGTTGAAAATGAATATTTATGATATTTTTGAGCCAAGCCCATAAGGAAGTGAAGTTATTTCAAAATGGCAAAACTATTAATGAGAATATTAGCCTGGGGGCCCAAACAAATCATTTGTGTATAGGGAATTGGGAATATGACATTTCAAATTTTTGCTCTTTCTAGATTCTGTCTGCTTCAACTTCTGACTTGAATTTCTTTTATTCCTACCTTATGCTACCGTATGCTTTATCACTGAAGAGCTGTGAGTCTTTCTGAGCAATCCACTTTTTCTAAACTGCTCCTTTGTATATGTTCATCACTCCGCTTGAAATACTTCCATGTTTGTTTGTCTGAACACAACTTCTTCATATACAAGAAGATTGGCACAGTTTTTGTTGTTGTTTTGTTTTTGTTTGTCTGTTTTTTGGTCACACTCAGTGATACTCGTGTGAATCCTGGCTATGCACTCAGAAATCGCTCCTGGTTTGGGGGACCAATTCAGATGCTGGGGGATCGAACCACAGTTCATCTTAGACTAGCGTGCCCAAGGCAGACACCTTAAAGCTTCCACCACCACCACCCCTCCAACATTGGCACAATTTTTCTATATCTCTCTCTCCCCCTCTCTTTTTTTTTTTGTTTGCTTTTTTGGGTCACGCCCAGCGGCACTCAGGGGCTACTCGTGCTTGTGCACTCAGAAACCACTCCTGTTAGACTCAGGTGAGCATATGGGATGCTGGGAACTGAATCTGTGTCCATCAGGGGTTGGCTGCGTGCAAGGCAAATGCCCTTCTGCAGTGCTATCGCTCAGGCCCCTTTTATGTCTCTTCTATTGTGAATTTTCTCACCAGCTCTAAATTAATAGTGGAAGTTTGAATTCCTGAACACATCCCTTATCTTCACTATGTCCAGCATTTGTATCCCATTAGCACCTATCATTATATGTTAGTTTTTTCTCTTTATATTTTATTTTTGTTTTCAGATATCTCCAAACTAGCTTAAAAGATATTGGGAATCTGAACCGTGTTTTTCCTTTCTATGTATTTTCAGTATATTAGCACCTATTCTTTATTTTTATTTTTTTAATTTTTATTTTGACCATATTGGCTTGCATATCTTTCACAGTAGTATTTTAGGTACATTTGAACATTGAATGAGGGGAATACCCATCACCAAATTTGTATTCCCCCCACCCCCGTTCCCTCCCTGCAACCCATAACCCCCACCATTACCCCCCGGGCTGCTAGAGTAAGTGGTCCCCTCTGTGTCTAGCTTACTATTAGTGATCATATATCTGTTTGGTTCTTGTATCCTCTGTTGTTTCCCCTTCTATTTGAGAGGCGGAGCTAGATAGTATAAGTTATGCGGTTTTGTTTGAAGGAAAGAAATGTATCACACAAACCCTTGGTATTGCTCAGAGGTTACTCCTGGTTCTGATATTAGAAATCACTTTTGGAGGGAATTGGAGGGATATATATATCATGCTGAGGGATTGATTCTCCAGGAACTACTTGCAAAACAAGTGTCACATATTTATTCATATCTCTATAACTTCAAATATATACTCTTAAATATAAATTCAAATATATTAAAATAACACAATTATGGGGAAACTTATATATGTTGCATAAATAAGCCTGTATTAAAAACATATATACAATTGCATTTTCTGGAACATTAGAGAAATAGAAATACAGATATTGTTTAAGGATATCTAATATGTAAGTACTGAAGATGCTTTCTCCTTGGTTAATTGGAAAGTCCCTTTTGATGCTAAATTTATAAAAATTTTCTTTTTATGAACTATATAGAATGTAGGTGTAAGCTTTTCTGCAATGGTGTTTAGGGAAAATATTAAAAAGGGGATTGGTTTAAGACATACTTTACTTATTTCCCAACATCCACAAAAGCCTAAAAACAGCTAACCTGGAAGATCAGTAGGGGAACCAGAAAAATCACACTAAATATATTACTCATGCAGTGAATTCTATCATAACACTTGTAAGTGTTTTATGAATTAAAATTCATAGCAGGTGTGCATGTATGATCTTTCTGTGCCATCTGTGATTCACGCGCAGTATGCAGATTATTTATATAGGATCACTCTCACCAGCACTATTACTTGTTTAAAGATTGCCTCTTCAATGAAAAGTATCACGATGGAATATTCCTTCAGTCTCTATTAAAACTTAAGGGAAATGAACTTAATCTTCTAACATCTACATATAAACAAACACCTACTTTTAGGGAATTCACATACACATGTCTGTGTCTACTAATGATTGATATTCTGAGTAAAACACAAACTTAATCCTATCATCTAATTCATCCCATAATTACAAGAGCTCATTCTTTTCTATCCTTTTGCTATTTTTTTATACAAGACTTGTTTATTTAATTATGCTGACTTCAATTTCCAAAATTGGTAGAACTTTAAATGAATTATTCAGTCTCTGACTCTGCCTTGAAAAAGAGTTTATAATAGTTGGTTATAGAAAAGTATATTGAAACTTATTCATAAGGCACATTTGTGTGTCAAGAATATTGTAATATTATGTTGATATGCTATCTTTTAATTCCCATACTTATAGAGAAATATCTCACTGAGGTACATCTGGCCACAGAAGCTATATACTTTTACTTCAGTCTACTAACAATGTGATTGGTGTTGAATGGATTGCACTGATATGAAAAATTTATGAGGTACTAAATTGTAGAATGTTGATATTAAAATTCTGTAAGATGTATTTGGCAGAGACATTGAGAAGATCAGAATCAATGACCAGGAGATAGGATGTGATAACACAACTACATAATTTTCATTCCCTCCTCTGTTCGAGACAATATTTTTTAGCTTTTCTATGCTTAATTCTCCTCATTTATAAATGAATATAATACTAATTCATAAACTATCAAAACGTTTACATATATAATCTATAACTTTTGAAATTCTGTTTTAAGTGGGTGGGGAAGGACAGCAGGGTCTCTCCTGAAGATGGACTATTCCTAACTCTGAGTTCAGAACTCACCCTTGGTACTTGGGAGACCATCTGTGTTCCTGCAGATTCAAACTAGTATCTGGTATATGTAAGGCCAGAGCCCCAGATCCTGTGCTATCTCTCTGGCACCTACCCTGAAATTTTTATCATCTCTGTTCATTGATATCATATAAAAAGATATTACTAGTTCTGAATGAGCTTTATTTGGATAAAACATTTTCTCATTTTTTTTTATTTAAACAACTTGATTACATACATGATTGTGTTTGGGTTTCAGTCATGTAAAGAACACCACCCATCACCAGTGCAACATTCCCATCACCAATGTCCCAAATCTCCCTCCTCCCCACCCAACCCCATAAAACATTTTTATTCTTGTTCTAGATGTAAGGAACTCTAAACTAGTTGGGAATATGGAAAGAGAGGGAGAAAATGTGGAAGCAGGAGAAAGAGCCAAAGAGAGACAGAGAGAGTTATTAATAGTTTACTGGCCAAATGGTTCCACTCACCAAGAGTGACTTATTGGGGGAAAACTTAGGGGAAAAATAGTGCAAAGGGAATCCATTTATTTCTATAAAGATCATTAGATTTACCTATCAAGGCATCTGGTTTGGAAACATACAGAAATGAATTCTGGAGAGTTAGAAAGTCAGGAGCTGATTCAAATAACTGAAGTACATGTTTTACATGTGTGAATCTTAGGTTTGGTTCCCATCACCCTTTGGTCTCCAAAAACTGCTGGGAGCAAACTAAATAGCTTTTGAGAACTTTCCAGATAATAATAGCAAAGACAAAAAGACAAAAAGAGGGCCTTCAACATACAATTAATTTCACCTAAATATTTTTGTGTATAACCTGCCTTTTTTTTTTTTTTAGGCCATGCACACTGGCACCAAGGACTGCTCCAATTTAGTGCTTGGATTATCTCTTGTCAGTGCTCTTTGAAGGCCATGAGGTACCAGGGATTGAATTTGGAGTTTTGCATACAAATCCTTACTCCTTTCCTTTGAGCTATATATTCAATTCCTTTGCATTGTTTGGGGTACCGGGATTCAGGATTCAACTGATGACCTTTTGCATGAAAGGCAAACGCCTTACCTCCATGCTATCTCCCGGGCCCCTTTGTTTGGTGTTTCTTGGCCACATCCATTGTTGCTTAGGGGTTACTCCTGGCTATTTGCTCATAAATCACTCCTGGAGAAGGGGACCATATGGAACACCAGGCTCCAACCAAGGTCCGTCCAGGATTGGCTTCAAGCAAGACAAATGCCCTAACGCTGTGCTATCACTCCAGTACCCACCTTCGGATTTTTAAAAATTGTTCATTTTGATAAATCTACAAATTTCCCAATTTGATCTTAATATGTGATTCAGTAGTTTCAAACTACAATTTCTCATACCTAAAAATGGGCAAAAAAGCATTGTTGTAAGATTTTCCTTTCAACTGTAGGTGGTACAAATGTACTTCATTTTTTTTTCTTTTTTGTAGTTAAAGCTGGCAAGTATTTAATATTTCAATTGCATCTTTATTAATGGTACCCAAAAATTGCTGTATAAGTTGACACAGTTCAGAGATCTTTCTGCATAACCTATTATGCTTCAGGAATGTTAACAAACATTTTTCCATTCATATAATCAACTCAATGCTTCAGTTCATTTCAATCCAACAGACATCTGATAACTTCCCTCCCTGAAAATTAAATTTATCCGTTAACTAACATAGTGATCAAGTCATAAATTAATCATGCAGTTTATTCACCCACTGCTATAGTCATTCCCCAATAGCAACTTGGATGCCTCTGAGAGTAAGTTGACTATGGAAGTGCACAAAATGGCATCTTAATGACCTGAGTGAGCTAATACACTTCTCTAAGTGCCTAGCTAAATATCACAGAGTGACTTGGACACTGGGGAAAGCTTGGCTCATTATTCCACTCTGCTGAGCTAAATCATTTGGGTTCTCTTTATTTGCTGTTGGCCTTTCTCTTTTCCTTTCTCTGCTCATGCATAAAGGATATTGATTTAAATAAAAGATACTGTAAACATGCACTTTGTTAGGAAAATCTGACTATGCCAGTATAATTTCAAAGGTCAGAGTTCTAGCAATGCTTGATTTACATGAATTTGTGCTTGAGGAAAATGTCTGCTTGCTTAAATTAAAAAAAAATATAAAGGAGAATTTGATTCACATATTTCTCTGTGCTCCTCTATCATGTTCTCCCAGAGCTGATCAAAGAAGGAAATCATATTTACCAGAAAATTTTATAGTTGGGATCACCCAATGTAGTACAATGAATTAAGCCTCTGGGGAAATATATGTAGCTTGAGTTTAAGTCTGAAAAGATTTGAACCTAAATCCTTAAATGTCTGGCAAAACAAATATATGCTTTTTATTTTTAAAGAGTATATTACAAATTTTATGACTTTTAACTGTGAATAATTTTTAATATTATTTCTTTACTGACCTGGAATAATTCATACATAAATAAACAGAAAATGATGATATATTCAAGTATCCTAAAATGACAAATTAAGTCTTTTGTATAATTGAGAAAAATAATTAAATTTATATTTTCTGCATAAACTTAAATGCAGTAATTATTTATTGATGTTGAACATTTTATAATAAAGTTGAGAGACATTTTCTTAGAATTTTGTTTTTATATTATTATTATTATTATTATTTGGTTTTTGGGCCACACCCGGTGATGCTCAGGGGTTACTCCTGGCTATTCGCTCCTGGCAGGCACGGGGGACCATATGGGGTACCGGGGGATCGAACCGCAGTCCGTCCTAGGTTAGCACAAGGCAAGGCAGGCACCTTACCTCCAGCGCCACCGCCCGGCCCCCATTTTTATATTATTTTAATGGTTTGATTATTAAAATCTTTCTTAAATCAAAAGATAATTATCAATTCATAAATTAAAACTTTGCAAGTTAATTATCAAAGGGAATTGAATAAGTAGATATTTTCTTAATTATGTTACAACATACATTCTTTAAAAAAAGGAACAATGAAAAGGGCATATTTTTTTTAAAAATTTGCCAACACATTTGGTTCTAATTTATTAATTTACTTTTTCCTAGCTGATATGCAAAATGAAAAAAGTGAAAACTTATAAATTGTTGAAAAAATTACCAATAATAATAGTGAATTTTAGCAACCATTTTGTTTTGCTCATTCTCCCTGGATATGCTAAGTAACATATTGTTCCATTAATCCTCATGACAAATTTTGAGATATGTAACAAGGCATACATTTATAAAGGGGAAGCTAAAATGAAGAGATTTCACTCAATATTCAAAAAAAAAACCTACTGCATTGTAACAAACCTACTACATTGTAGAAAATAAACTAAACTTTTAATTGACTTTCAAATGAAAGAAACATTTGGCTATTTTTAATTATAGGCAAAGTTTTGCTATTTTGTTTTATTAACTCTACATCAAGTGTTTTTTACTTAATCAGTCAATAAAGTTTTAAGAGATCCTGTTTAGGATCCTTTGCTTGCTGCACTCTACTGTAGCTTGAACCTCATCTTTGACTTCAGGATGCCCATTAAACATTCTGCTCAATCCAGCTGTGACTGTCAGCCTAAGTAATTGTTTCTGGTCCATTTCTCTGATCTTCCCAAGACCAGGAAAGATTTTTTTATAAGTTTCTCAGCCTATCACAAATGGAGTTCAGTTTCTTCATGTAATTTATTTTAGGGTTATTTTACAGGGTTTTCCATACGTGGGGGTATTCTCCATTCCAGGCATCCTCAAAACAGGATATGGTTCCAGTTATCCATACCTGACTACCAGATCCCACACACCAGCAATGATCTTTCTGCAGGCCAATGCCTACAGGAGAAAGACTAACATCGGCTGATTCTACTTGGACAAGCTGTAGGACAGTTGTCTCACAGGTCTAACATGCAGTCCTAAGAGTCAAGCAAAATGCTATCTGCTCTATGAGGCACCTCCAATAATGCAGTGAATTTTTTTTTAAATTTTTATAATGATTGAAGTTCATTACACAGGATTATTTACGATACATAGTGACAATGAATAAAGGGCATTCCCACCACCAGTGTTGTCCTCCCTCCACTCCCATTTCCAGCATGTCTCCCATATCTCCCTCCTTTACCTCCCCCCCACCCCCCAGAATACTAGTGCAACTGGTCTCCACTTTACAGCTTGCTGTAGGTTGGGTATCTACCCTGTTTGGTGTTCCAATCTGATCATTTTCCATTTACACTACATATTCATATGACTGGTCCTGGTGACATCCTTTTCTCCCCTCAATTTATGAGGCTGAATGATTCAAGTTATGCTATTCTGTTTGCTATAAAAAGGTTAAGGATAAGAGAAGAAAAAAATTGATATCAACTACTAAAAGAAAATGAAATTAAAAAAGCACCGAATAATATCCACAAGAGTGAAAAAAAAAGTGGAAAAAAAAAGAGAAGGAAAATATCAAAAACGGAAAAAA
>PVKC010017055.1:0-20485 GCA_004027635.1 Crocidura indochinensis
TTAGTGTATACTGTCATGGGAATAACTACAGGCTCCATACATGCTCTTTTACTCTCCCCTAGGTTCTTTTGTGGTGTCTGGAAACTTTCCACTCAGTAGTGGATGATAAATTCAAACCTTTTTAATTAGAGAGCTGTGTATTTGCACAGGTCATAGGATGAGTCTAGGATGGAGTCTTTCTTTACAGTTCTAGAAGTTCTGTTCCATCACTGTTTTTTTAATCAGTCTTCTGTAATTGGTGGTCTTGGTTTTTGCTTCAATCCTAGAACAAAGCCTTGGATAGAGTCTTTCATTATGTTTCTCAAAGTTCTGCTCAATTGCAGTTGTCTCAGTAAGACCTCTGGAATTAGAGATCTTGGTTGTTGTACTCTAGCCTATGCTAGACTCTTTCTTATTGGTCCCAGGATAAGTTCTACCCAGTCATGGTTGTCACAGTCTGTCTTCTGTAGTAAGCAATCTTGGTTTTTGCACTGATCAGAGGATGACAAGTCTTTTGATTTTATCTTATCACTAGGTAGTTAGATAAGACAACCTGCTCTTAGATCAGGGGTCTCAAACTCGCGGCCCACAGGCCTTTTGTGGCCCTCTGTACAACATTTTGTGACCCGCAGCCGGCCTTCAAATATCACAGTATTGGCGATTATTTGCTTACAGAATAATCGCAATAAAAATTGCATTAGTAAGAAAAAAATCACATTAAACATTCGCATACCCCGAGCAGTTTCGTTTGGGGTATGCAAATATTTAATGCGATTTTTTGCGATGTTTTTTTTCTTACTAATGCGATTTTTATTGCGACTATTCAGTAAGCGAAATCCCTTATGCGGCCCTGCCTCACCCCGACTTTGCCTCCTGCGGCCCCCAGGTAAATTGAGTTTGAGACCCCTGTCTTAGATCAAGTTGTTGCCATTTCCTCATTGTCAGGAAGTCATATCAAGACTGGCGCAAGTTGGTGTCAGAGCAGTATTAAGAATGTCCCAGAGGGAGTTTGGTTCCTGAAGTTATTGAAGAGAACTGTGTTGGTTCTATGTCTAAGATCTAGGGTTCAGGGTTGGATGTTGCTGTCTAATCACATGGAATCTAAGTTGGGGCCACATAAGATATGTTCAAGGTGGGAGGCACCCTTGTATTGTAAACTGTATGAGTTCTTATCCCTAGTAGATAAGAGCTTGTTTCTATATGTAAATCTCCCCCCTTTTCAGTATGCCTTTGCAAAAAGAAATGGTGGTATATTATATTGCTGGTGCACTTGGGGGTGAGGGTGTCAGGCTCCATCATCTCTGTGCCCTGGTTTTGACCTGAGCTTTTATCCCAGCCAAGACTTTTCTTGTAGGTTTTTGTACTAAGCACAGCCAAATATATATGAGTTTATAAAATGAGTTTAAAATGTAATTAAGGGAACAAAGTGATGCAGAAGACTACCTTATATTTGAGGATAAACAGGTATTATAGAGATCTTAAATTTATAAAGGAAATATAGTCTTCCCCATTGTCTTTTGAGATATTATTGTGAGGGGTAAAATCCAGGGCACATTTTTATCACACACCCTGGTCTTGTTGAGTTTGAAGATGTGATGTGATTTAAAGTGATTTGCAGCAGAAAGGGTTCAGGTAGAGTTATTGCACTAGGGGTCCTTCTGGAGCTGAATCTGGTATCAAGCAGCAGTCCACATTGTGGGTGTGTGTGAAGGAGGGCTATAGAGCATGAGTCAGCATGAATGTTGATTGTTGTTTCTTGTTCAGCCCTATTTCTATTATTAACATTAGTTTTTTGTTTTAAATAGGAAGAGATATATGCTCTGTGGTTGCAGATGTTGAAAGTTTCCACAGAAAGACTGGCTATGAAAAGGTGTTTTCTTTTTTTTTTTATTTATTTATTTTTTGTTTTTTCAGGCCACACCCATTTGATACTCAGGGTTTACTCCTGGCTAAGCACTCAGAAAATGCCCCTGATTTGGAGAGACCATATGGGACGCCGGATGATCAAACTGCGGTCCTTCCTTGGTTAGCGCTTGCAAGGCAGACACCTTACCTCTAGCGCCATCTCACCGACCCCAAAAGGTATCTTCTAACCCAGCCTAACCAATACGAAGAAAAACAAATGTATTTCAATGTATTTTTATTGAAGAATTTCTTCAATAAAATTGATTATTATTAAACTCTTCATTTCCTACATATTGCCTTGACTTATATGCTAAGGTGAGTAGTAAGTAGCTTAGGAAACAGTTGACTAAGAGAATAAAATTAAAAATAAGGAACAATAACATACTCAAATGATGACATAGAACTAATATGAAAGCCTAGATCTTAATTACTGTATAATTAAGAATATTAAAGAATATTTCCCCAAAATGTATATTCCATCCTCTTACAATATCTGTTACGTTATGGTTGTCAGAAATAATTATGCACATCAGATATTCTACAACAAATGACATTTGTTATGATAAAAAATGTGCACTAAAATTATTTTTTCATTTTCAATGTAATGTAGACAGACTATTTCTCAATCCTATAAATGAAAGCAAGGTTTTTTGTTTTTTGTTTTAGTGGTTTTGGGGCCACACCCAGTGATGCTCAGGGGTTACTCCTGGCTATGCGCTCAGAAGTCGTTCCTGCAAGGCACGGGGGACCATATGGGAACCGGGGGATCGAACCCTAGTCCGTCCTAGGCTAGCTCAGGCAAGGCAGCAGGCCCCTTACCTCCTACGCCACCTCCCGGCTCCCGAAAACAAGGTTTTAAGATTTTTAGAAAGTAGTAGAAGACAGTGGTCCCCTTTGTTCAAAACTGAGATGGACTGAAAAAAAATAAAGGCTTTCTGGATGTTTCCTATGGTTTCATAAAGATATCTTATTTCCAGGTGCTAAAACTTAGACCAAAATTTCTATAAATACAGTTGAAATTGGTTTAATGCAGTCAAAGAGGTCATCTCAAGTGATGGATATTGGAGCGGAGATCAGAAAGAAGTGAGAAAACAGTGAACGAACATATGATCAGAATATTTTAAACAGCAGAGACAGCTGCAGTAATTTCTATATCTTGAATTTTATATCTGATTGATGATCCTCAGTGAGTCTATTTCTGTCTACTTTCCTTTTGGATAACATTTTCAAAAATTAAGAAAAAATATTGTCTTCTACGGGGCCGGGCGGTGGCGCTGAAGGTAAGGTGCCTGCCTTACCGCGCTAGCCTTGGACAACCGCGGTTCGATCCCCCGTGCCCCATATGGTCCCCCAGGCCAGGCCAGGGGAGACGCTCAGGAGTAATCCCTGAGCGTCACTGGGTGTGGCCCAAAAACCAAAAAATATATATATATATTGTCTTCTACTAAATGATTAAAAAATTTATAAACTTTAAAAAATACAAAATAAAAATTAGTCTATAAACATTTAACTGAATAGTCTCTGTCATCTTTTGAATGCTTAATATTTGAAATTTTTTTCTATGCTTCATGTTTGTATATAAACTCACCTCCATAAACATATCTCCAATACCAATATTTATTTTATTTTTATATTTATGGGTATCTATATCTAGACCTATATTTTAACATATATTGTAAAATATACTCATATATCTTAATACATGTGAATTTATACATTTATTTAAAATATGTATATTACATGTAAAAATCTCATATACATATTCATGTACTCATTGCATTTACATTTTAAATGCAAAGATTTAAATTTTTATCTAATAATATTCCTTATTTCCTCTTCTTTAAACCAAAAATAAATAATTACGTTATTTTGCCACACACTTTTGATTGACAATTCTAATTGTCATTCTCAAAGGTCTCCCATTATCACTCCATTAAAGGAGTTAGAAATCCTAAATAATCATTTTTCAGTCTCTTTTGAAATCAAAGTGCCAAGCTTCACTAAGGAACTCCAAAAAATAGAAAATAAAGTCTGCATTCTTTTCAGTAATATATTATAACTTTTTCTTACTTGCTTTTTTCTATTTAATGAATATATCATAAATATCTTTTCATGAAAGTAAATATGTATCTGTTTTGTTTCATTTGTTACAGATATAATATTTTTCTTCCAAACCTGATGACACTCAGGGGGTGCTTTTGGATCTGCGCTCAGAGATCACTTCTGGCAGACTTAGGGACCATATGGAATGCCATGGATCAAAACCAGGTTGGCTACTTGCAAGGTAAAGACCCTACCTACTGTGCTATTGCTCCGGATCCTGTTATAGCTATTTTTAATTGAACATGCAGAAAACAGCAATTCTATAAGTTATCCTGTGTATACAAATGGGCTGCGCATATCTATCACAACAAATTTTTTTTAAATGTTGCCTTTTATAAAACCTATTGGGGTCATAGTGGTAGCGCAGCTGTAGGGCATTTGCATGGCACATGGATGATCAGAATGGACCTCAGTTCCATTCCCCAGGACGTTCCATATGTCCCCTTAGCCAGGAGCAATTTCTGAACTCATAGCCAGGAGTAATCCTTGAGTGTCACTGGGTGTGACCCAACCCCCTCAAAAAAAAAAAACAAAACAAAAAACCACAACTATTTCTCCTCCTTTTTCTCTTTGTCCCCAAGTATTTGATAATTGGTTTCAAAAAAAGATCATTTATTTTCTTTCACCATAAATAATATTCCATTTACAAAATCTTTATAAAAATGTCATTATAGATTATGTAAATTTTTCTCTACTTATATTTTGCATAATTATTTTGAGATCTATACATATAAAATATTCTTGGTCATAGAGAGAGCAGCTGGAAAAGGTCATGGTCTTACACAGAGCCTACATGAATTCTACGGCTGACACCCAAAGTAAAGTTCCCTGATACTTACCAGGGATGTTTCTTAAGCACAAAGCTACTAGTAAAGCACCACCTCATGTGGCTCAACATTTTATGTTAATATTTTACTACTCCCAAGAAAGAATTAACCCCAACCAAAATTTAGTCTGATAGTACGATAGTATGATCTTACTAAAAGCTAGGAAAACTGGATCACTTTCTAATCAATAACTACTTAAATGGCTAAATGGAAGGAACCTTACCAAGTTATGTTAAGCACTTCTACTGTTCTTTAACAAGAGCAAAGTTACCCCCAAAGTTGCATCCTGACACAGTGCAATCCATGGCAGCTCAGGCCTCAAAGTCTCAGGGAAAGGCAGGACATACGAGACTCTTCTCCTAGGACAGGTAATCATTTTCCTTGGAGATTGTATCTTTGAAATATTTAAATGGGATGTATCTCCTCTGGGGGAAAGTAAGGGTAGGATAAAAGCCCTTTCAAGGTCTCCTCTCAGAACATCTGTTACCCGTAAAAGGATATCAGACACCGAATAGAAGGAATTGTCGACAGCAAGGAATCATGATTGTCCCAAAGTTGTGCGCCTTTGTCCTCTGACAAGCGATCTTTGCTATTTACTTTTGAATTAATGCATCTGTGTGCACCAATGAGGTACTTGTGCTGATAAGCCTGTGGAATCCGTTATAAACCCTGTGCTGTGTGAACCAATGAAATATCTGAAGTGTAAAACCTTATTATCATGGATTACTGTAAAAATCCTCGGTTTCTGGACCCGGGAGATAGCATGGAGGTAAGGCGTTTGCCTTTCATCGGTTCGAATCCCGGTGCCCCATATGGCCCCCCGTGCCTGCCAGGAGCAATTTCTGAGCATGGAGCCAGTAGTAACCCCTGAGCACTGCCAGGTGTGACCCAAAAACCAAAAAAAAAAAAAAAATCCTCGGTTTCTAAGACTCCAGGTCCACTGGTGAACTTGCTTGTCAAGAGACAGTGCACCCCAGAGCTCCGGTTCAATAAATAAGTTTTGCTCTTTACAATATCTGAAGTTATGTTTCATGTTCTTTATTGAGGTGGTGGGTTTTACCAGGCACTTGGTTTCCCAGACCTTTGGCCATTTTGAGTCTAAGACTTTTATGGACCCTTTACTGACCCTTTAACAGTGGGGGCTCGTCCTTTGCCCTAACCCCTCAAAAGGGACCCTGAAAGCCCAGAGACGCTGGTTTATTCAGTAAGGCCTAGGCAAGGGGAGAGTCTTTGGAAGATTAACACTCTCAGGGAAGATTGGAGCTGAATTGTCATGTCTCCCTCCCGTGGTACCCAGGGTGTCTTTGAAAGATTATGACCCCAGAGAGATTGGCACCGGTGCCTAGTGGCCAGATCTCTCTCCCTGAGATTGGAGCTGAATTGTCATGTCTCCCTCAATATTAGGTTTGCGGTTGGGCCGAATTGTCAAGTCTCCCTCAGATTCAGGTTTGTGGATTTCTCAACAAGTCTTGACCAGGCTCCTGAAACCAACCAACGCATCTTTTACATGTTGTTTTGGGGACCATTTTTTTCCTTTTTTCTCCTTTTTCCATTTTTCTTCTTTTTTTTAACTGGACAATAAACAGGAAGAGGGAGAAGTCCCTCTGGTCCCTAAAAAGTCCACGGGGTCGTGAATTCCTTTTGGCAGACCAATTGTCGACCCTGAAAGTGGAGTGAATGTGAAACCGCTTGAGATCAGAATGTGAGGAAAAGTAAAAAAAAAAAAAAAATGTGCTGTGGCCCAAGCCCTTTGACAAAGCCCTGTCCAAGAGAGAACCTTCAGCACCAGGAAATGCTGATATCAGAACTTTACTTGAGACTTGCAGTCTTCAAGTGCCTCCTCATCGAGGGAAAAAGGAGAAGGTCTGACTCAGCCCTCAACCTCCACCAAGCGGTGAAGTTAACATAGATTCTCCAGGAGGAACTATTGACTGTCACCAGCGTGACACACCGAACATTTGGTGGCCCAACCTACACTTTTGTCGTCAAGACCTGATTTCTGCAAATGAAAAAACTCAGTCCGTCAAGACTCGTGAGTACAAATTCTATGCCTGTCCAGGGCATGATCCAAAGAGGGCCAGTCGCTGTGATGGACCTGTTGCCAAAAGTGGGACTGTGTATCTTCCAATGATGGGGATTGGAAACGGAATTCTCAAAGCTCAGACTCAGTGAAACTGTCTTATGTAAACCCAATCCAAGAGGGGTGGGTGTCACAAACATGCCCTCCTTTAGGGCAAGCAAACTTGGAGAAAATCAAATTATAGTTTACAGAGGAAGGAAAGTGGGATAGGAGATGGACTTCAGGCTTGACCTGGGGCATAGTCTACAACGCATATGGACTCAAGCCTTACACACTGCTAGAAGTCAAACAGAAAGTAGAGCAGAGGTTATGTGCCAGCATAGAAGGCAGGCAAGCTCTGTGCTGGAGGGTGGGCTTCTAGGATGTTCCTAACACAGGAGCTAGTGGTTGTGTTCTAAGTCAAGATTGATCCCATGTACAGATAGGCTCCCCAGGGTCAAGAGGAAAGTTAAGCATAGCTGTCCTGTTAGGTTTGGGGATGTAAGGGGCAGGGACTGGTATTGCCTTCCTAACACTACACCACCAGGGATTGTTCTCATTGCGAGCAGCCATATTAGAGGACCTCCTGGGGATGACTACGTGTGTTTACCTAAAATACATGGATCAGGACCCACACAGAGATCATTTGAAGAAACTAAGCCTTCTTTCCTGATAACACTATTGCATGTTTTTTGAATTTTAACAGCTGTGTGAAACAATGAAATATCTGAAGTTTAAAACCTTATTATCATGGATTACTATAAAAGCCATCGGTTTCTAAGACTCGGGGTCCACTAACGAACTTGCTGCGTCAAAAGACATTGGACCCCAGAGCTCTGGTTCAATAAACCCGCTTTGCTGTTTACATTCTCTGAAGATATGTTTCGTGTTCTTTATTGAGGCAGTGGGTTTTCCAGGGCACTGGATTTTCCCAGACCCTTGGCCATTTTGAGCCTGGGGCTTTTATGGATCCTTTTACGGACCCTTTAACATCCTTTGTACTTTCCAATAAAACCTGTTTTTACTTCACAGCTTGCCCTGAAATTCTTTTCCGTGAGAGAAGATGATGGTCCTAAAAACCCTGTTAAGGTAGTCACAGAGGACCTCCACTGCCTCAAGATATATCTTTCTCTCTTCTCACTGTCTTTCTGAATTTATTTTTAAAAAGCTATTATCCTTCATAGAGTAATTTAAGTATAGAGGGGTATCATTTTCTTATAGATATGGGATAATCATTATGTATTCAACTACTAAAGCATAATTTGAATTTTGGACTATTTTAGTTCTAGAGACCATAAACTTTTATATTACAAGCTTGCACAGCTTTGTTTTATTTTTTTGTTTATTGATATTACTTTTAGAATGGTTTTGGATTCACAGCAGTGATCTGGTGCTACTCTTCTCTCTCCTAGCAGTGCTCTGAGTTTATATGCAGTTCAAAGGTTTTGGAGTGGATGCTGCTGCTCTAAAGGCAAACACCTGACTTTCTGTATTTTGTGGCTCTGTTTTTTTATTTTATTAATGTTCAGGAAGTATCTATACTTGAAACTTATGCATTGTAAGGTAGATAAGATATATCTTCACTTTTTAATTATCTTTATTTAAACACTGCGATTACAAATATGTTTGTATTTGTATGATTTCAGTCATGTAAAGAGCACCCCCTTCACCAGTGCAACATTCCCACCACCAATGCCCCAAATCTCCCTCCTCCCATCCCACCCACACCTGTACTTGAGACAGGCTTTCTACTTTTAAAGAATCTTTTCAAATGTGATTATTCTGACTCATTATATTTTGGTGTGTGTGTGTTTGGGCCACACTCAGAAGTACTCCTGGCTTTGGGCTCTGGAATCACTCCTGGAGACCTTGGGGGATCAGTTGAGATGCTGGAGATCTAATCTGGGTCACCTGTGTGTATGGCAAACATCCTACCCACTGTGTTTTCGATCTGGCCTGACTCACATTCCTAATCATAGTAAATGAGAGTTCTTGATACTCCTATTATTACAGTAAAATCTGCTGTACTGGTGTTCTAACACAGTTAAGATTATTTCTCTGTAGCTTCAAAGTTTATTTGTCTAACAACTAATTGTGCTAAATGCTCTTCTATACGATTCTTTGTCATTTGTATATTCACACTGTCATGACTGTTTTAATCTTTGTTACAGCATTATAGTTAGGCCATGTATTATTTTCTTTGGCATGTGATTATTTTTATAATCTGTATTCAGTTTTCCCCACTTTTTCCCTTTTAATATTAATATTGTCTTTCAAAGTAGATTTTTTTGGAGGGTAGTGGTGTTTGGGCCACACATGGCTGTGATTAACACTCCTAGCTTTGTACTTAGACATCCCTTCAGGCAGTGCTCAGGACCATATGTGGTTTGGAGAAATTGAGCCAAGGCTTGACACGTTCAAGCCAAGTACTTTAACCCCTGCAGTATGTCTACAGTCCCCTTAAAGTAAACTTTTGAAATTTCAATGACGATTTCATTATAAACCGCTATCAAAAGCATTTTGAGTAGTATAAGCAAACTTGATTTACCAATATATGGTCAGTCTTCTGCTTAGTAACTATTTTAGAAATAGGATGCTTGCATAGCTTAGTAATCTGTGTTAATATTTTTATATGGTATGTGGGATGACTTAAAATTTACTTTTAACCTTGGATATCCAGATTTATTTAAAACATTATCTTTTTACCCCTAAGTAGTTCCTGTACCTTCTTAAAATAGGTTTTGTTATATTTTGGTCTAATTCTAAATGCTATGTCTGTTTTGTTGGACTACTTTTTTATCCTTAAGACAATGCCATACTTACTTGGTTATTCATGCTTTGCAATTTACAATATTTTATGCCTTGGGTATTTTTTGTTATTTTAAATATTTTGTACTGCTCTATGAAATTTAAATGTAGCGTCTCAATCTCTACACATAAACCTGCTATAATATTGATATGGTATTGAATGAGGATTTCTTAAAATATAAATTAATATAAAAATTGCCATCCTAGCAATAGTGTCTTCGAATCTATCACTACTTTATCTCTGATTATCTTTTATTCTTTTTTCTTTTGTCATTTTCAGCAATACTTTGAAGTTTTCAGTCTTATGATTTCATGCATTTTTTTCATGATTACTCTTAAATATTCCACACATTGATGCTCTTTAAAGGAATTTTTATAAACTTATAAGGAGCTTCAATTTCTTTTTTAATACAATTTTTATTTTAATCATAGTGCCTTACATATTGTTGACAATAATATTTTAGGTACATATTAACATAAAATCAGGGGAATTCCCATCACCGAATTGTCCTTCAATTTCTTAATAATAATGCTATTGTTTTAGGAGAATAGAATTGTTTTTTTTTCATGTTGACCTTTCTATATTATTAAATCACTTCCAAGTGTCAGCAATTTTTCTGTAAATTTTATCAAAATTTAACACAGAAAACATAGCTTGCAAAGACAATTTTACTTTTTCTTTCCCAGTTACTATTTATTTCTTTGTTTTGATTTATTAGAGTTTTGAAAGTTCCTGTATAGAATTTAATTTTTTAATATTCTTATTCTCTTTATTTCATTTATGATCACTATTTTTTCAGTCACTAATATTTTCTTTGGCATGTCTAATCTGTGTTCTTTCCAGTGCATATTCTATATTAGATATTGTAATTTCATATACTGAGCTTGGATTGAATCTTATTATACCTTGTTTCCCTTTCATATATTTAATTTTTCAAAGTTTATTAAAACATAAGAAATAAAGTAATAACTTTTAGACTTCCAATTCTTACATCTGGGTCAATTTTGATTTTATCCTTCATCATCACTATTTTTCTTTCTATATTTAATAATTTTGAGTTAAGATCAGATATCTCACATTTTACTTGGTACTGAATTTTTTATGGGTTTTAATATAATTGGTATGCAGTCAAGTTATCTGAAAATAATTTGAATCCTGAATCTTTTATGTTTTAGGAAAGTCTAGATCATCATTTAGTAAAGTATGGATTACCATGCAATTATCAGACAAGATCTTATACATTTTCATCGAATTCCTTTGAATTGTGAGATATAGCTGGTTGAATTGGAACAAAAAATATGTATGGCCCATTTGCATTCTAGCTATTGTTTGTTCCTCTTACACTTTTTAATGTTTCTTTCCTCCAAATTCCCAATTTCATGATGATTACAAACAAACATATGTTCTCCTCAATACTCAAATGACCTATTGTCTACTTGGGAGTTTTTTCATTGGATCCAATGCTGTCTATGAGATTTTTCTATACTGACTAGATATTGAGTCACTTTTTTTTTTTTTTTTGGTTTTTCGAACCACACCCATTTGATGCTCAGGGATTACTCCTGGCTAAGCACTCAGAAATTGCCCCTGGCATGGGCGGACCATATGGGACACCAGGGGATCGAACCGCCGTCCTTCCTTGGCTAGTGCTTGCAAGGCAGACACCTTACCTCTAGTGCCAACTCGCCAGCCCCAAGATATTGAGTTACTTTGATTCAATATTTTCAATAATATAAAATGAATTTTTTCACTATCTCTCTTTTCTTAGAACTCTTTTATAAAATGTGAAAATATTTTGGAAACATGTCTTCTTATCTTATTTTACAAGTGAAAAAAATGACCAGAGGTAATGCAAGTCATAGTTCTATGTGGCATGCTATTTTCTTTTTCTACTTTAACACAAAGATAGACCTTGTAAAAAGTAAAAAGGAGAAAAATGTCATGGCAATTCAAGGATAGAAGAAAAAACTATATCCATTATGTACTTAAGTACTGTGAAATAGTAAAAATAAAATGAAACAATACACCTGGGGTTGTTGTGGAAGTGACTTCTAATAATTGAATACAGTTCATTAATAACATCTTTGATAAAACATTATTAAAAATTTTAAAAAAACAAACAACCTTGTTTTAGTACCAGAAGATATTATCACAGATTTGTGGTGAAAAAAATTTAAGAATAAAAGCAATTTTTAAACTCAGCACATTTAAGTTTAATTGTTGGTTAGGTGTTTTTGTGAATTTTAATTTTATGATACAGCATGAATTCTGAATCTAGATTACCTGGTTTCATATTCTGTATCTCAAATTATTTCTCTGCTTCAGTTGTCTCTATAATAAGAAAACCACAATATTACTTATCTTACATAGTTGTTATGAGGATTAAATGCATTACTACACATAAAATTCTCAGAACAGTGACTTACTGATAGAGGAGTTAGATAAATGATAGCTATTAGCCATTAGTCCTGAGTTTTCCATTAACTATCTGTCTTGATAAGTAACCTGAGAATGTTTTTTGAGGTCTTCCAGTCTCTGATTTCTCGTTTATACAATAACATAGTTTAATATTTTCAAATAGATTTTATCTAAAATGCTAACTGATTAATTAGCATTAGGTATCTGGTTCATATTCATGGGATAATTTTTCTAGCTTGGGTAATTTAAGAACAGAATTCAATTAGCTCTAATTCCAATGGACTCTGTCATCAGAATGATAGCCTATAAGCAATACGCAGAAGTGTACAATGCATATAAATTTAGCAGTTTAAATATATTGTCTATAACAATATAATATGTATATAGGTAAATATGTGTTTACTTAAATTTAATAAACCTATATAATTTGCACTATCTTCTTATTACAGTTGTCTCTTTTATCTTTAATAGATAACTATGTGATTTAGATTTTTATTTTTACTGTTTAAAGAATATACCATGAGGCATATTCATTTCAACCCTATAGCCATCAGACCCTATAGTGGTCAGATTCCATTAGGCTGAGCTAGTCATATTCAAGGATCTTCTGTGTTTGGAATTGGTCTCACAGGCCTTCACTATGCAAGCACATTCTCTTTCACTTGAGCTACCTCCCCAGCCTTTTTATTTAACACATTTGAAAATAACAATAGGTTTAATGAAAATGACAATATTGTGATAACTTGCAATGCTATTAGATATAAAAAATCTCAACTCTATTCTTCTGTTTGAGGATTTTCCCAAGTAGGCAGCTGATACTGCTTCCAATGACTGGGAATGAATAAAATATATGAAAATAAATAAAATAAATAAAAAATGAATATTTACTATTCTGTTGAAGCTTAAGCTTTGATACATGCCAAAAATCATTTATGTGACAGATTTGAATCCTAGACTATCAAATGAAAAAAATGAATGGAGTTGAGTTTGGTAAATGTAGTGTAAGTTACAATTTATATATTCAAGGATCTTTTCTCTAGACTAATATGGCATGGTTTCATAACCATCCTGAGAGGACAAATGCTTTGCCTCATTGCTTAACTTCCTACCATGTTAATTTTTCTCCTTAATTTTTTAGTAAGTTAGCCTTTATTGACTTTGGCTCTTTAAAATAAAGATCTATGGCTCTTATCTAGAATTTCACAGTCATTCTTTATTAACTGTTATTTGTACCTACTTCCTATAAAGCATTGTTTGACCCCAAGAAATTATAGCTCCCTCTATATTTGTATTTGAATTAAATGAAAACAAATGGAATATAACTAGTTCTTATTACCAAATAAAATACCATGAGGAATAATTTACTGGGCAAAGTATCAGGGATAAAAATTCTTCTCAATTTCATATGTAACTAGCCTAATATTAGACTTAACCTGATATTTAGACTGCAGTAAATATCATGTTTAAATTATATATGACTTCTTTTAATTTTGATCTTATTTGATAAAGACCGCAGTATATTGATTATGTCACTCAATCTTTAGTATTTTTTATTTATTTTACAAGTTTTATTTTTTATTTTTTTTTAGTGAGGGCACATATAAATGACACTGGTGAAGTCAGAGCCAAAGTGATAGAAGTCATTGATGAGGTAAGAAGAGTCACTGGATGTAGAAGTCACTAGTGAGGTCAGATTGCAGGCAAATAGGACACTCAAAAGAAGCATCTCAAGCAACTTCAGGAGAGTAGCTCTGTTTTTTTTCAGGTGGGAAAGGGATATTTTTATTAGGAGACAGTAAGGTGGAGAGTAAGGTGTGGACTCAGTGTCAGATGATTGGATAGAATGTGAGATGGGATTACAATAGTGTGCATGCTTCTGTGTTTAGGGAAGACAGGGTAAAAGGGTAATGGAAAGCAGGGTGTGTGTTCTGAATGTTAAAACAGGGTGTGTGCTTAGAGTGATTTGCTGCATCTCCCCTTTATTAACTATAAAAAATACAGAAAGAAGAAGTAAAACCGAGTAAGTGAGTAGCTCACCTCAAGGTCCTAAGAAAAAGGCAGATATCTCTATCTAAAAGATAAAAAGGGTGACAATTCTTTGCTTAGGCACAGCAAAAGTTAGAATTATAGAGAAAAATAACTTAGCAGCAAGTAAAATGATGAGGACATTTTATGCCAGTTACTGTTGTAGCTAATTCCTAGGAATCACTGTCAATAAGGGTACACAGAAGTGCTACACAGAAACTTTCTCAATTGTTTCACAGAACAGCTGTCCAGTGTCATTTTTGGTGTCATTTCTGTTGATAAATCCATAATCATTGAAATATTTGACAGTGCCCAGGACTTGGATTGCCAGAACTGGCTTGTCCACCTGACTTGGGGCTTTGTCAGTGGGGATATTACTGGTTGAGCTATTTCTGGTTCTGAATATGCAGAGGCAGTAGCAGGCTCATCATTCTTGGGAGATAAGTGTCTCTTTGGTGTAGTGTCAGTAGTTAATGATAAATTATCAGCCCTGGGAAGGCCTTTAGATAGAGAAATCATCACCACTGGGAAGTCATCCCTCCCACCTTGGAGCATATTTGAGGGAGACTCTCTAGGGAGCCTGGCACATACAGTCCAGAACAAGAAATACAGGTAGGGTGCCTGAGCGATAGCACAGCGGTAAGGTGTTTGCCTTGCACGCGGCTGACCTAGGATGGACCTCGGTTGGGTCCTCAGAGCTCCATATGGTCCTGTAAAGCCAGGGGAGATTTCTAAATGCATAAGTAGGAGTAAACCCTGAGCGTCATTGGGTGTGCCCTCCCAAAACAAAACAAAACAAAACAAGCAAAGGAAACAGAAAAGCAGGTAGATTGATCAGAGCATCATGAAGCTATTCAGAACAGGGACCATGCACAACAATATTCCAGTGAAAAACACAGCACACACTTCAGCTTGAGTGGGCTGTCATAGTGATGATTATCACCAGAGTCAAATCACCATCATTGGGATTTCTTGGGTCCCTGTGTCCCTGTTTAGGTGTCAGTTGTAAATGACACTGGTGAAGTCAGATCCCAAGATGCAAAAGTCACTGGTGAGATCAGAGTTGCTAGTGAGGTTGGCTCTCAGGTGAGTAGAGTACAAATAAGTATCGACAGCCACTTCAGAATAGTAACTATTTACTTTAGGTGAGAAAGAGATATTTATAGTAGGTGGAGAATGAGGTGTGAACTCTGTGTCTTTTCTCACCACAAGGATCACCACTTTACAGAAATTGGAAGGCTGGGTTAGTTGAAATGGAAGAAGATAATAAACATTGATTTAGATAATCTAAAGTAAATATATAAAATACAATAAATCAATCAAATAGCTTTTCCCCATGAAGGAGAACTTTTTTGTATGCGTGCAGAAATTGCTTCTTGTGTTTCATAATACTTTTTCTTATGATTCCCTACCAGTGAGGGTTCATTTTGAACCATGAGTCAGTATATTTTTAGTAATGGGTTTCTGCTGATAATGATAATGAAAATGTAGAGATGACTAGATTATTTCCTGATGTTGATCTAAATTCTGTCTCCAGGCATTTGTCAAAAATTACCATAATGTTCTTACCAGTTTATGAGTCTCGTAACTTCTCTGACTAATTTACTTCTTTAGGTGAACCTATCTATATCTACAGATTTTCTGGTAACATCTTGTTCTTCAAAATCAATTCTCTGATGAATGCAAAAGATAATTTTCTAAGTCTAGAGCCTTTACTTCTTAGGAGAGAGGTTAAAATCTTCAAGGTCTTTATATTTTGAAACTAAAACATGAAGTCCCAAATGTTTTTATGCTGACATTTCCCATTAGGATAAAGATAAATGTATGCCCTACAGGAAGAAGCTCACCTCATTTAGAACATTTACATGGTCTCAGTATGACCTATTACAGTATACAGGAGATTTGAACAGAGATTTCTGACAAGTACAACTACAAACTTTAAAGACAACCAATATAAAACATTGATGGTTATTTTTTGCAAATTCATAAGGTCTTCAGAATTAAGATTCAAAGGTAGCTTTTCTTCTGCCATTGCTATGTAGAAATTATATTTAAATTACATATAACGTATACTAGCACCCTTAAAATAAGGTGTGGCCTGGAAAAATATTGCCCAAGCAATAAGATGATACTGTAGTTCTTGCGTTATTACAGGAATACCTTAGTAGATACTATCATAGTTGAACATAGTAGAGCCGTTAGATAATCTTCTTGGCTACTTAGATACCTCTATTGTAGATTGAAAAACTCAAGTTTGGAGTACAATGAAGATTTTCCCAAAGCAACATAACAATTAGACAGCAACACAAACTGAATTAGAGATGACTGAAGTCTCATAGGCCAGAAAAAATACACCACACCCTAAAACAAAGCAAAACCTCAAAAAGCACGGTTTTCTAATGTCAATAAACTTGCTATCAATGCTAGCAATTTCCATTCTCAAATGAAGCAAGCTATACCTACTTAAATAGTCAGGGAACACAACCTCACAGGATATGGATAAGAAATTTGGCTTACATTATCTGTCATTTTTTGGTTGATTCTGTCTTATTTTTATTTGGAGTCAGGAACAGTAACTATTAACATTTAAGAAAATATTGTTTCATAGAGTTTGAAAAATATAGAACTATCTCTTTTACTTTCTCATTTTCTCTTATTTGTGTTTATCTTCTAGGTTACCAAAATCTTTTCTTTTTCTTTTTGGGCACCAACCTGTGACACTCAGGGATTACTCCTGGCTCTGTGCTCAGAAATCGCTCCTGGCTTGGGGCACCATAGGGAGTACTGGGGGAACGAAACACAGTCCGTCCTAGGTCAGCCACGTGCAAGGCAAAAGTCCTACCACTGAGCCATCGCTTGGGCCACTAGGTTACCAAATTCTTATAATCAAAAACATAACTCTAATTCTATTTTTGTCTCCTGCACCCATTTTCTATCTTTTCTTATTTCCTAAGATTAGAGATAAAAGTACTTGTAAATGTTTCAGTAATAATACTGCCATTTAAAAAACATTGATGTTTCTGCCTAGAGATTTTCACCAATAACTTTCCTTCCTTTCTCCCTACCTCCCTTCATCCCTCCCTTCACTTTCTTTCTTTGTTCTTTTCTTTTTTTCTTTTTTTCATCTAACTTAAACTCCCTTTCTCTGACCTCCCATTTTCTGACCTCCCTGTCATCTCCTCCTTCTTTTTTCTTCTTTCTCCTCTTCCTTTATCTTCTCCTTTTACCTATCCTTTCCTCCTTTTCTCTTTATAATCTCATTCATTCCTTTAGTTCAGCTCACTTTTTCACTAGTCTGAAAGCTAGAGAGCATGTAGGTTTTGGTCCAGTTTTTGAAAATTGGGCCACTGATGAGGAAGCAATTCCTGACAGCAACATGCAGCTCTCTGTCATTTTCTCTGACAACTTAGCCTACACTTGAGTGTCCTTTAGCAAAATGACTGGAATAAGTGGTGCATTTTCCAGGACACTTTCTTCTATCTTGTGCATCAGCAGAAAATCACAGCAGTAGTCTCAATGGACAATGGTAAAAAAAAAAAAAAAAAACAACAAGACAGAAACTGCTCTTATAAATGCGAAAAGTCAATTTGAATGTCAGCAGCTAGGTAGGGGTGGCTACTAAAAGAAACTGTAGTTTGAGAAAATGCATGAACCATACTATATATTACTCATATTTTAAGACCTTATACAAATCACACTTAAGCATATTTAAATATGTGATTTTAATTGTGTTGGACTCAGGAGTTTCTTGGCTTCAGTAGGAACCACAAGCTTGTATTTAACAGTACACATTACTCTGAAATACCAATTTCAGTGATCACAGATTTAATTATTGAAGTCTTCCTGAGAAATGACATTTTTCCTTAGAGGTCATTTGCCTTTGAATTTATAGATAGGAATTTAATACTCAAGAAATCTTCAGTGTGACTAGTTTTGAGCAATTTTCCATTTGAAAAGCTTAATAACCAATAAAATTCTATTTTGTATTGTTTTATTTGCTTTGAGGCCACACCCATTTGTGTTCAGGGCTTACTCCAGGCTCTGCCCTTAGGAAGCATTCCTGCAGGGGACCGTTTGGGATGTATGGGATAAAATCCCAGTCAGCATATGCAAAGTAAGTATTCTACCTGCTGTACTATCTAGCTCCTCAATATGATTTTCTGACTGTTTATATAGAACTACTTGATTATTATCATATTAATAGGAACCCTTCGATGAATGATGTATTGAAATGGCATGGGGATTTTGGTAATTAAACATGGTAGTGAACATTATAAGTTCCCAATTGACTAGTCAAATTGCATTGACTAAACTATATCTGATTATATGACTGTATATATATATTTATTTACTTATCTATTTATTAATTTTTGGGCCACACTCGGTGATGCTTAGGGGCTACACCTGGCAATGCATTCAGAAGTTGCTCCTGGTTCTGGGGACCATATGGGAATCAAATCCAGGTCGGTCCTAGGTCAGCCACGTGCAAGGCAAACACCCTACCACTGTGCAATCGCTCCGGCCCAATATGTTTATATATATACATATATATCATATCATATCATATAGCATACATATGTGTGTATATATATAACATATATATATATTGTTTGTTTGGGGGCCACACCCAGTAATGCTCAAGAGTTACTCCTGGCTATGTGCTCAGAAATCGCTCCTGGCAAGGGGGACCTATGGGATGCCAGGGGATCGAACCAAGGTCTGTCCTGGATCGGCCATGTGCAAAGCAAAAGTCCTACCACTGTGATATCAGTTCAGCCCCAATAGGATTATATTTTTTATTTGCAAGTGGTAATTATTGTAAACATTCAAACAATATGACATTATAAAAGGCTAAATTCTTCATAAATTTCTCATATCCTGTAACTTAATTCCCTTGTAAGAAAATAGCTTCAGTTAAGAAGATTGGTGTTCCCTTCCAAGTTTGTTCCTTTTCTGGATGCTGCCAAATAGCCCTTCAAAAAAGTTTGTGCCAATTATTTTCTAACTAGTAATGTAAAAAGGTATTTGTACTTGTGCGTCCATGTTCTTATAATGCCAGATATCATCAATTACTTTCTTTCACTGACTATTTTAAGGGTAAAATAATGATCTAAGTGGTAATGTCTTAAAGTTGTTTTCTCATTATGTTATAAGGAAATAGTATGCAAAATACAAAAGTAGACACTTCATTATAGATGGTGTTGTGCTTTGTAGTTTTAGAAAAAAATTAAAATATTTGCATAGGCTAACATAAAAGACCCAGAGTAGAAAGATCTCTATTACCTTGGAGAGAAAGAAAAAACCAAAAAAAAAGGCGTCTGCTAGGAACTAAAGAATAACTACTGTGAGCACAATTTTAACATTCACAGTGATATGCAAGAGTTTTTGTATATATTTTTATTCGCAAGTCAAAATCTAGTGGGATAACTTTTATACTTATAAAAGTAGTTAATTATGTACAAAATTTTGGATGTTTGATCATTTCTTTGGTAATTGAATTCACATAAAATCCTAATAATGGGGGCCGGAGAGATGGTATGGATGTAAGCCATTTGCCTTGCAAGTAGAAGGTCAGTGGTTCGAATCCCGCCATCCCATATGGTCTCCAGGAGCGATTTCTTAGCATAGAGTTAGGAATAACCCCTGAGCACTGCCGATGTGACCAAAAAATTATTTTAAACTCTTGCTTTGATTCTTATTTCTCAATTAACAATAAGATTATTTTTATGATTCTGATCAAAGCTTATATCTTGACATATAAATAAGCCATATAATCTTTTTTTTCCTGTGACTACTGAACTGTTTTTACCTTTTTAGATTTTTATTTGAAGAGTGAATTTTTTTTGTCCCCAGATTCACAATACAGACCCGGCAAGGGTCTGGGTTGAGGTGCATATGGGGTGCATTTACTGTACCTCCTCTTTCTATACAGTCAGTGTAAAGAACACAGCCTGTGATAAGAATTGGGAGGCCTTATTTTTTTTTCTTTTCTTTTTTTTGATTTTTCTTTTAACTTCTTTTTTAAACACCCCCTTCACTAATGCAACTTTCCTGACACCAGTGCCCCAAAACTCCCTCCCTCCCAACCCATGCCCACCTGTACCCCATACAGGCTTTTCAGTTCCCTCATTCTGAGGAATGTTACAAACATGACTTATATTTTCCTTAAACCCATGGATGAGTGAGATTATTCTGCATCTATCTCTCTCCCTCTGACTTATTTCACTCAGCATAATAGATTCCATGTACATCCATGTATATGAAAATTTCATGACTTCATCTCTCCTGACAGCTGCATAATATTCCATTGTGTATATGTACCACAGTTTCTTTAGCCACTCGTCTGTTGAAGGGCATCTT
>PVKC010017056.1:0-20442 GCA_004027635.1 Crocidura indochinensis
AAAAAAAAAAAAAAAAAAAAAAAAAAAGAACGAACATAACTAAATATCCAAGTCACAGAATCAACAATGAAATTTTAAGACCTCAAATTTAACAACCAGAATTAAAAATGGGCCTGTTATGATGACAGGATGGGGTGGGGAATGTGGCATAGTACTGGTTCTGGGAACATTAGTGGAAGATTGTCTCTTGTAAAGGGATTAGGGCAGAAATATTGTATGTCTAAAACCCAGTTATAAATAACTTTGTAAATCACAATATTTTAAATGATGTTAACATAGACACACAACTACAGTAATAAACACCTCTGTGCTTACATAGGCTAAGCCTATGTTAGAACAATGAGTTCCTGTTTGTTTCCTTTATTTTTGGGTTCTTAGCCACATCTGGCAATGCTCATGGCTTTCTCCTGGCTCTGTTGTGCTCAAGATTAACTCCTGGACCTGAGTAATAACAATAGGGCTTTTGTCTTAAACCAGGCCAACCCAGAACAGCCCAAATTCCATCCCAGGCATCTCATATGGTTCTATGAGCTTGCCAGTAGTGATTTCTGAGTGCAGAGCCAGGAGTAGCCCATGAGTACCACCAGGTGAGACCCCAAAACAAACAAAAAACAAAAACACTAACTTTTGGGTCTGTGTTCAGGGATTTCTTCTGGTAGGCTCAGGGGACTATATGAGATGCTTGGGATCCAACCCTGTTTGGTTCAATCTTGAGTTGTCAATGATGTTTCTTCAACTGGAAATGTAGCAAGAAAGGTCAATTAAGAACAAAACATTTAAGTAGGAGGCATCACATATGACTTTCTGCTGGAAACATACAAGTATAGGAACTTCTTTAGGGATATACGAGTTGTGACTGAAAGATAAAGGCTATTATGATTTGAATAGTAAACTAATAATCAATATAGAAGAAAGGTTTCTGCTAAATATTTATAATTAAAAGATATTATAGAACTTTTCTCTTGAGAAAATTCCCTGTCTTCAGCATTTTTTACTAGAATAAGAGCAAGCCCAACTAAGGTATTAGCATTTCTCAACTGGGAGGAATTTTTCTGCAGTCCCAGACCAGGGAGAGAATGGGAATAAAATGTGATTTTCATTTTGATGGAGCACTCATGGGCACAACCAGAGATGTTCAGTTTTAATCTCATCCTGGGACCCTTTTCCTGCTTCCATAATCACTGTCCACTTTTTTCCTCTTGTTGATCCAGTTACAGTGGTCCTCAAACTACGGCCCGCGGGCCACATATTGTATTTGTTCCCGTTTTGTTTCTTCACATCAAAATAAGATGTATGCAGTGTGCATAGGAATTTGTTCGTAATTTTTGTTTTTACTATAGTCTGGCCCTCCAATGGTCTAAGGGACAGTGAACTGGACTCCTGTTTAAAAAGTTTGAGGACCCCCGATCCAGTATATATGAGTATATCTTGTATTTAAAGTTGGTAGATCCATGAGTTCAGAAAGATAGTACAGTGAATATGGTATTTGCTTTGCATGAGGCTGACTCATGTTCAGTCACTGGCATTCCAAATGGTCCTCTGAGTCCTGCCAGAATATTTCTGAGTGTAGAGCCAGGAGGTCCCAAAAGAGTAATAAAGGAAGAAAGAAGAATGAAAGAACAAAAAAAAAGTTAATAGATTTTAATGATGAGACCCTTTAAAATTAATAGCTAGCAGGAGCCAGAGAAAAAGCACAGTGGGTAAAGTAAGGTGCTAGCCTTGCATAAAGGCAGTCCAAGGTTCCTTCCCTTGCATTGCATATGATCTACTGATTCCTAGCAGAAACTATTTCCAATTGGTGGGTGTGCTGACCTTCCCCCCCAGAAAAATAAGACACTCCCAAAATGAAACAGACTTAATTTTCAAGAAAAATATTTCTGCTAATAGAGTCACAGGAAGCTAAAGACAAAGAAATAATTATTTATAAAAGCAAAATTGATGGAAACTTTTAGTATAAGACAGATCTGACTAAATTTCTGTGGAATGATCTAGTCACTGGGTCCTTATACTTACATAATTTGGTTTAGTTGATGTGATTGGTTTGAGTGATTAATGTCACTGAATATAGAAGCTTAAACATGTCTTCAAGGGAAACATAGACTTTTGTAGCAGATTATTTTAATTCACTTACCCAGCCAGGTTTCAGTAGTATCAATATCAGTCTCATATATGTCACAAGGTCTGACTATAGAGATAGGACATTGGATAGTGCACTGTATTTACACTGGGTTTACACAGCCTCACACAGAGCTGACTTTGGCTCAATCTCTAGGCTCCCATATAGTCCCCTGAGCACTCCCAGGAGAAATTCCTGCATGCAATGCTAGGAGTAACCCCTAAGCATTACTGGTAGTGGCCTTCAAATCAAAATAATAATGATAATAAGGGCCTCTCATTTTCATGTGCTTTTATATCCCTCACTGAGCCCTTAAATTGGAACATCATTGACAAACATTTGGATGCAACAACTTTCCCCCTATCCATGCTCAGAGAAGATTGGCAAAGACTTGGACCTTTCCAACACTTGTTTTCAACTCTCTACAGCAACTATGCAGAAGAAAAGATAAATCAGATCCTTGCATAAAATGAAATTTAGTAAGAAAAATAGAGATTGAGGGACATTTATAGAGCTATAAAATTTGGTTGGTAGAAAAGGAAAGCTGGTGAGGAGGAAGTCCTAGAATTGAGCCTAGAGTGATGCTAGACATTAAAAACATAGAAACTGATGGTAGTATCTATCTGAAAAGGCACGAGCCTGGATTCCTAAAAATCAGTTATGTAAAATGAAATCACTTTATAAACAAAGGTGGGATTTAGTCATGATCTCAGATGCCAGAGTGTGGATCACTGTAGGTATAGAAATATAGGAAACATTGACAATGAAGGAGGATGGCCAACCCCAGATTCCTATAAGGTCCCAAAAGCATCACCAGGAGTAATTCTTGAGGGCAGAGTCAGAAATAAACCCTGAACATTGCCAGGAGTGGCCCAAACACTCCCCTCAAAAAAAACAAAAAAACAAAAAACAAAAAAACCTAAAAATCCCAATTAATTCTTCATGATAAAAATGAATTAGTAATAAAAGTGATAGTACTGTTTTATGTATTTTAAATTATCCTTAATATATTTAAGAGAAGAAAGCTGGCTCTGCATTCAGTTATTTGGGGTAATTATACTATGGAAACCTTGTTGATATATAAATTCATATATGTGTATGCTGTTGACCATGTGATGAGTACACATCTTAATTTAATTTTTACTTTTAAAAATCTCATTGTACAGTAGTTTCTTTTTTTGTCTTTTTAGATTTTTAAAAATTACTTTATTTAAAATGGTTTACAAGATTGTTCATAATATGATTGTATTTTTCACATTGGAAAGTTTTTCATGATTTAGTTTTAGTCATACAATGCACAATACCCTGCACCAGTGCATATTTCCCACCAGCAATGTTCCCAGATTCATTCCTGACCTACCCCTTTCCCTCTCCTCTGCCTGCCTCTGTACTCTGTGGCAGATACTCTCTCTCTCTCTTTCTCTCTCTCTCTCTCTCTCTTCTTTATCTCTTCTCTATCTCTTCTTTATCTCTCTCTCTCCCTCCCGTTTTTTTCTTTAAGAAACACTGTAATTTCTTAAGGATTAGCAGCAAAGTAAACTCTGAAACCTATCAGTGGTCTTTTATTACTCTAAAATCCACATGGCTATGTTGTACTTCAAATTGAGTTGTGTAAATGTTCTAGATACTAATAGATTTTATTGCCTACTGTCAAAATCATATTGCCTATTATCATAGCTTCCTATCTGTCTAAATTAACCATTAGGAAACTTTCAAGTTCGTGACGTTAGAAACAGATTTCTCAAAACTCTAATATTCACTTATTAGTTCAAGTCTTTATCTTTGGCAATAAAACCATTTAGATTGTTTTCAGTAAAGTTCCAGGTTCATTAAATTTACTTTTAGGAAGATTTTATCTCCCAGTTAACAAAGTCTAAATGACCAGAATTTGCCTGCCATCATTCTTTGAAGTAGAATGATATTGTCTGGAAAAGCTTTTGCAATTTAAAGAATCCTAAATTAAAGTCAAATACCCTCTTTTTTAATGCAGAATATGCCCTATGGACATTCTACTGTGTTACAGACACTATTGAAAGAATATATACCTAACGTTTGGGCTTTAGTAACATTACAACTAGTGCTGCTTCATTAAATCATAAGATTCAAAAAACTATTTTTTTAAAGTGTTTAGAGGGGGCCGGGCGGTGGCGCTGGAGGTAAGGTGCCTACGCTAACCTAGGATGGACCGCGGTTCGATCCCCCGGTTCCTCATATGGTCACCCGTGCCTGCCAGGAGCGACTTCTGAGCGAATAGCCAGGAGTAACCCCTGAGCGTCGCCAGGTGTGGCCCAAAAACAAACAAAAAAAAAAGTGTTTAGAGATGAAGAATAAAAGCTCCTTAAGGAGTGCCAAAACTCTTTCTGCCTCAGAGCAAATTTTAAGGTAAGGAAAAAGTCACACCAGATTCTTAAGAATGCCTAGGTGCTTATGTCTCACTTTGCAAATTGCTGTTTTTGTTTGTTTGTTTGTTTGTTTGTTTTGTGGTTTTTGGGTCACACCCGTCAGTGCTCAGGGATTGCTCCTGGCTCCATGCTCAGAAATTGCTCCTGGCAAGCACAGGGGACCATATGGGGCACCGGGATTCGAACCGATGACCTTTTGCATGAAAGGCAAACGCCTTACCTCCATGCTATCTCCCGGGCCCCGCAAATTGCTGTTTTAAGACTATGCATACTATATAAAGACATATTTAAAGCTATCTGACCAAAAAATGTGATTAAATAAATAAGTTTCTGGGATTATCAGGAATTTATTTGGAAAAGAAAACCTATTATATATTTACTTTATAGTATATAAATATAATTTTAATAAATTAAAAAATAAGAAGTGTGTAGTTTTTATCTTAAGCAATTATAAAATTAAGGTAGATATGCATGCAGTTTAGGCATAAAGAAGACTATTTTAGAAACCTTGAAAAGAAGGATGTATAGATACTTTAAAAACAAATTAAAAAACTGTCTCTTTGATATGGAACAAAGAAACAAGATGGAAAACTAAGATAAAGTATTTGCCATCTATACAATAATTGAAGGTTTTTTAAATTACTTTTTAAACATTTTTATATTATTGAATGAACATTGCTTTATCAGATTACATGAGTTCCAATGCATTATTTAAGATCCACATGTGTGGGGTTGGAGTGATAGCATAGCAGTAAAAAGTTTGCCTTGCATGCAGCCAACACAGGATGGACCCAGGTTTGAATCCTGACATCCCATATGGTTCCCTGAGTCTGCCAGGAGCAACTTCTGAGCACAGAGCCAGAAATAACCCCTGAGTATTGTTGGTTGTGATCCAAAAACCAAAAACAAACAAAAACGATCCATATGAACATATACTACATCAAGTATAATTTTGTCCTTTACATACTATTGTCCCCTTTGTACCAATTTAACCACTTCTCACCCTTTTCTCTTTTTTAATATGTCTATGTTTATTAGAAATGCAACAATTGAAAATCCAGATAGTTAAAGTACATTATATGCCATCATATAGGACATGTACGACATATATAGGGCATTTTTAAGTGTCCAATACATAGGATTCAATTTTTTGTGTATGGTCTACAGCTTATGGCTCTAAACTGAAGAATGATTTTCCTGAAATTTTTCAGGTAATTAAAGAACCTTGATTTACAAAGTTATTGATAGTTGAGGTTGGGGCATATAAGATTTTAACATCAAATCCACTATCAGTGTCAGGTTCCATCACCAATGCTCATAGACTCCCTCATCCAACACCCCATCCCACACCTGCCACCTTGATAGACACAACAAAATTTGGTTGTTGTAGTTTAGATCTCATATTTTTATTGTTGTTGAGTCTTTACTTAGGGTTTATAGTTGGGTTTTTTTTTTTTTTTTGGATTTTTGGGCCACACTCGTTTGATGCTCAGGGGTTACCCCTGGCTAAGCTCTCAGAAATTGCCCCTGGCTTGTGGGGACCATATGGGACACCGGGGGATCGAACCACGGTCCTTCCTTGGCTAGCGCTTGCAAGGCAGACACATTATCTCTAGTGCCACCTCGCTGGCCCCTAGGGTTTATAGTTTTACCACTCTCCTTCATCCCTATATAATTAAAGTCCAGATTCCTATTTCCCTATTACTGCCATTTCTCACTCTTTCTTTACCACGATTTCTTTCTTTCTCTATCCTTCTTCCTAAACTCATCCTTCTCTTTTAAGTAACCGGTGTTATAATCTTAAAGTTCATGTAAAAATAATCAACCCAGGTTAGAGAGATAGCATAGAGGTAAGACGTTTGCCTTGCATGCAGAAGGTTGGTGTTTCTAATCCCTGCATCCCATATGGTCCCTGAGCCTGCCAGGAGCGATTTCTGAGCATAGAGCCGCGAGTAACCCCTGAGAGCTGCGCTTGTGACCTAAACAACAAAAACAAAAACAACAAAATCATCATACTGAGGGGCCAGAGCAGTGGCTCATTAGTAGGGCATTTGCCTTGCATGCAGCTGACCTAGAACAGACTGCAGTTCAATCTCCCGGTGTCCAACATGGTCCCCCAATCCAGGAGCAATTTCTGAGCAGGAGTAACTCCTGAACATAGCCGGCTGTGGCCCAAAAACCAAAAAAAAAAAAAAAAATCAACATGAGTTAGGTAAGATAATTATAATAGTATTCATGTTCATGGTTTTTATATACATTTACTTTACCTCATCACCAGAGCACCACCAAGCGCTCCTGACCCAAGCCACATTCTTACAATTCCTGTGTGTCTAAATCCTTTCTTGACACAAAGTGGAGCTTTCAAGATTTTTCATAAAATGACTGTTATCTTATCATTGGATCAAGGCTAAAGCATTTCTGAACTGATATCTTATCACTTCTATTGCTATTTATTAGAAAAATCACTGTGAGTCCAGAGAGATGAAGTATGGTCTAAGGTTCTTGCTTTACAGTCAACTAGCCAATCCTGGTTTTATTTAGATGCCATGTAGAGTCCCCAAGCTTAACCATGGGTCACTCCTGAGCACATAGACAGGAACAACCCCTGACCAGGAAAATTTATGGCTATAACCTTCTTCTCTCCCCATAATACAATTAAATTAACATGAGTTTGGAAAGATAATATAGAGGAAAGATCGATGTCTTGCTTAAAGCTGATCACACACTTATTTGCATCATCATAGTCTTCTGATCTCTTCCAGGGGTGATCCCTGAGCAGACCCAGATGTGAGCCCTAAACCAACCAGGTATAGCCTTCTGTTACCCTCTCAAATTCTCAGCAAAATGGAAGTTTCTATGTACAACCCACACTGAAAGGAGAAAAATCCTTTATTACTGAATGTCTAATAAAATTGTTAATAGCTAATGTCAGAAAATGACAACTAAGGGGCTGGAGAGATAGCGTGGAGGTAGGGTGCTTACCTTGCTTGCTGAAGGATGGTGGTTCGAATCCTGGCATCCCATATGGTCTACTGAGCCTACCAGGAGCGATTTCTGAGCATAGAGCCAGGAGTAATCCCTGAGCACTGCCAGGTGTAACCCCCAAACAAACAAACAAACAACTAAACAAAAAAAGAAAATGATAATTAAGTGATTTAAGAAGTTTCTTTTATTTTAAATATAGTAGTTTTGACCAATTTGAGTGCAATTTCTATCAAAAAATTTGGTTTTAAGATAGACTTTAAAATACATTGAAATAATTTTAGGAAAATTTACAAGCACATCTATTTTGCATAATAAAGCATATATTTTAGTGAAATTCAATATTCATTAGGCCATCTTATGGAGCAAGTTCTTTTAGAAGTACAGAATTTTAAAAAGGATATTTTGAGACTTATATGAATAAGTTCATTTAGATTTAAACCCAATAGATAGCCAACAAAGAAAAAGTAAAGGGGGAAAAGTTGACTAATGCATTCTTTAATAGGTATCATGGAAATCCCTTTAAGGAGTTCCATACCACAATATATTCTCATATGATATATAGAAAGTTTAGACTTAGTCTGGAGTTTCAGAATTATCCTGTTATGATGGTTTTTAGTAGCTGGCTTCATGCAACATATCTTTGGAGAGTGTTTACTATGTTTTAAAATTTGGAGCTGAATTCATTGCTAAGCTTAACACTGACATTCACAAGGGCTTGATTGGCTCCATCTCAGGCTAGAGAAAGCTTTTATTGTGGTCAGCTTAACTGAGCCAGCTATTAATAATGTCAGAATACTATTCAGCAAAGCAGGGTGCTACTTAGTCAAAAGTGATTCATATGAGATGATCATCAGCAAAGAAATCTGAACAGGCTATTTCATAGTCCTGACTGCCATTGAATCCATTGCTCTCTTGTGAACACAGCAAAAAGAATAAGGGTTCATGCTCCAGACTGCTCAGTAAATGTTTCACTGTGTCCCAAGGAGAAGACAGAGTGTTTTAATGTGGGAAATGGAACTTTCTGTGCTGTCTGTTCTGGAGAAAAGAATGTGGTTTCTAAAATATTACTTTTTGAACTTCCTGTACTGTATTTATATAATTCTTGTTCTTTAAAAGGCTAAATTGTGTTATGTCTAAAGCCTTAGTCACTGATAGACCAAACGTGATCTATGAGGAAAGGATTCTCACCATTTCTGTGCTGCATCTTTCTGCGGTGCAATTGTTCCCTAGTTTTTGGCCACTCAACATTCAGCAAGCTTTTGTCAGGGATACATTAACCACAGATTCATTTTTCTACTTACCTTATTACATCTTTTACTCCACCTGAAAATGGCTTCTGGTTGGGTAGACACAAAAGAATATGTGAAGGGAATCCATCCTCCAATCTAATCCTGATTTGAGTACATCTCACAAATCCAATGCTTCTTCGTTGTAGAATGAAGACACTAATCAAGATGTCCTAGAACTATTCCCAAGATAAGGGATAGTGTCCGTGAGGCATAGTGATTAATAATTATCAATCATTCAATAAAATGTAGTCTGGGGGTAGACAACCCGAATATGTTATTTTGTTTAGAAAATCTATTTTGTTGCTTTAGTAAATTTTCAGACATTTGCTCAAGGCTATCCTTATACATTTGGGCACTCAAAAATAAACATCAGTATAGAAAGAATAAAAATAGATTTTTATTAAAAATGTTACTTACAGTACGAAATATATTTTAGGCTATATATATAATTGTTTTTTTTTTTTCTTAAAAAAGTATGAGCAATGGCGGCAACCTTTTTTTCAACTGAGCCAAATCTTGCTAACACCAGGATTGACATTTATTTTGAGAGCCACACAGGGCATGCACTGACAGAGGCTAGGAGCAGAGTCCTGACTCTAGGAGTTGCCACCCGGCACACAGAAGAACCAAATTAAAAATGTAAAGAGCCAAATATGGCTCGCCAGCCACAGGTTGCTGACCACTAAATGAGTATATAGCATGAATGAGACCTCAAATTGGTATTTCAGGACTACCAGATTCCTGAGTATCTTTGGATATTACTATGGTAGCATCCGCACAGTATAGCTACCCAGGCTTCCTAAACATTGCTTGGCAGATTAAAAAGTTATATATATATATATATATATATCATAAAACTGCAGTGATCAAAAGAGGTGGTCACTGGTTTAGGACAGACTCTCTGACCAATGAGTTAGAATAGTTACCCAAACACAACTCTTCCAATTCTATAGTCAACTTATATTTTTTCACAAAGCAATTGAATACAGTGAAATCAAAAGCCTCTTTAACAAATGGCACTGGGGGGGGTATAAGGGACGTACCAAGACCAAACAGGTGTAGGACCACTAAGTAGTTAGCTAGGCACAGAGGAGACCACTTATCCTGGCAGCCCGGGGTTGAGGGAGGAGGACATGTGAGGTAGGATGGCAATGGAGGCGGAGGGAAGACAATTTGGTGAAGGGAATTCCCCTGATTTTATGTTAGCATGTACCTAAAATATTATTGTCAACAATATGTAAGCCACTATGATTAAAATAAAAAATATAAAAAAAACAAATGGCACTAGAAAAAACTGGATAACCATATACAAAACAATGAAGCTTGTTCTATATCTCACACCTTACACCAAAGTCCATTCAAAGTAGATCAAAGACCTTAAGGTCATACCAGAGAATCCATAAAGTACATTGAAGAAACATAAATAGAACTCTCCAAGATTTGAACTGTAGAGATGTTTTAAATGATATGATACATTGATAAAAGTAACAGAAACAAACAAATAAAAAACAAATGGTGTCACATCAAATTAAAGAGGTTTTTTTTACAGGGCAAAAGAAACACGGACTAAAGCTAAAAGACACCCATTGAATGGGAGAACATATTCATACTAACAATCAGATAGAGGGTTAAAATCCAAGAGGCATAAAGAATTCTCAAAGAAAACCAACAAAAAATTAAAAACTCTATTGAAATGAAGAGAAGAAATGAACAGACACTTTATTGAAGAAGACAGAGGAATAGTAAATATGTATAAGTTTGGTTAACACTTATTATCAAAGAAATCCAAATCCACACCAGTGAGAATGCCACATGTCAAAAATCAAAAAACAAAAACTGGGAACAAATTATGTTGGTGGAGATATATGTTCTAAAATGAACCTCATTCATTGCTGGTGAGAATGTTGGCTAGTCCAACCTCTGTGGACGACAGTATGGAGATTTCTCAGAAAAGAAAGAATATAGTTGCAATATGAGTGACTCAACAAATCCACTTCTAAGTATTTAAATCCCAGAAAACAAAAACTTCTTCCAAAAGGACATACTCACACTGTTATTAATTGTAAGCATTTAGCACAATAACTCATGACAGACAAGTGTGAAGATGTGATACATATGTACACAATGAAATACTATGCAACTGAAAGAAAGGGTAAAATCGTACAGTTGGCTATAACTTGGATGAAATTGGAAGATATTTGTTAATTAGGTTAAGTCAGAAGGAAGAGGAGTATCAGATATTCTCACTAATTTGTGGTATACAGAATAACAGCATAAGGCAATGCAAGGTATCGAAGGGATGATACCTAGATTATACTGGTCTCTAAAATATAGAATTGAGGACAGGGAAGTGAAAAATACCTATGGGGTGGAGGGAGTAAGAAGAGGTGAGGGGAGGTAAAAGGAGCAGGGGCCAGGCGCCTCAACACATTGAAAGTGTAAAGCTGTGATCTCTCTATGTACATATAATATGCATGTTATAATATATAACTATAGAATAGCATCTAATTATATTATGCAATAATATATAATATATTGTATAATAAAACAATATTATATATTAAAACACTAAACAGGTACCCATCAAATAGGTTGGCTGAGGGTGGAGGGAAACTGAAGACATTGGTGGAGGGAAATTGATAGTGATGATGGGATAGATGTCAGAATGTTGTATACCTAAAACTCAACAATAAACAGCTTTGCAAATCATGAAGTCATGAATTACGAAGTCCCACAATCACAAAGTTAAACATCTACAAAACGAAGAAAATGGCTTTATCTTACATATACTTACCATACATCTAGCTAAAATACAAATTTAGTGAAACAATATTCTATGTGAATTGTACTCAGATTGTATCTTGTTTGTTTTCCTCATCTTTTCTCATCAGATTCAACTAAGTTGATTTTAAATACACCAATGCTTGAAAAATGACTATTCAAAGAAAGGTAAATTAATTTGCTACACAATTGATGTAGTAGTTAATGTATTATTTCATTGATATTTGATCATTTTCTTGATGCATATTTGTCTTAATGAAGAATAAGGAACTAGTGTGGTGAGTCAAATATTAGCTGTGCTATTTAAGATAGCTCTTCTGTCTTAGTGCAAAACTCTCACTATCATTCCCATTTTACAGATAATGAAACCAAAGTTGCTTGAGATAAAATGTCTTATCCAAGATTTCAAACTCACTGATTTTTCCACTGTCTCTAAATGAAGAGCTTAAAGTACCTCAGATATCTGTATAGTGACTTATCTGTAAGCTTTTATCTTGTTTTACTTTACTGTTATATTGTTGCTTAAATTAAATCATGCATTTTGGACCACTAAAGAAAAGTATTTAGGTTTAAATGATAAGAAAAAATCTAGAAAATAGATCATATTCTCATTTTATTTTAATCTTTAAAATGTAGTTTTCATCAAGAATTCTAAAATGGTAAATTGATTAAGCAAATTTAGTTTTTTTTATGAAATAGTTGTCTCCTGAAAAGCAATATTTTTCCTATTTTCTAAATACTATAGTTTTGGATAGTTTCCCCTTAAAATGCCTTTTAGAAGAAGCATTAGAGCAGCAATCTGTATTCCCCTTTTGTTAAAAATAAACTTAACTTTGATAGTACAATCATAAGACTAGAAGAATTTTAGTTTGATCCAGTGTTTGAAAAGATGATCAAACTCCAAGTTTATTTTTTCATCATTTCTTTCTTTCCCCTACAGTTTCTTCCCCACAGTGGATTAGCAACAGACATTTGAAGTTGTACTGTTTAAATATCTTTGAATTATTTTTGTTTAAAAATGTCAATGAGTACGATAGGAAAAGTACATTTTTTCCCCTGTAACTTCAAAACAACTGAACAGAACCTTTGGACTGAAACCAAGAATTGAATGTTTTAACTCTAAGCTTTTCTTTTCTGAAACGTAATGAATGAGTCTCTGTAAGTTTAACTATTTCAGGTTTCATGTCTTATTTCTAGCATTCTCTGATAACTTTAAAAAGTAGAATCTGTGGAATAGATAAGCATGCATTTTCTTTCTCAGTTATATCTCAAATCAAGAGTTTCATTTATGTCAGATAGAAATATAGTTTCTATAGAGATGAAAAAATTAAATACATAAAAGTAGTGATGGGGTTGGAGAGATAGTAGAGGAGTTATCTTGCATGCATGCAACTATCCCAGTTAACTCCTTATACTACTTGTAGTACTCTGAATCCCCCAGGAGAGATTCCTTGAACACAGTGCCAGGAGACAGCCATGAGCACATATGGGTGTGGCTCCAAAAATAAAAGCAACCAAAAAAGGAGTGTTAGTGGCCACTTGGAAGCTTGCATTGGTGATTGCAATCTTGTTCTAACAGTATGCAAGAAGTAATAAAATGAAAAGAACATACTTTTCTGCTCATTCTCCATGGGAACTCAACAGGTCTATCATTATTAGAGACACAAAAATGTTTGTAATTTTTCTCTTAGTAGCTTGCCCAAACAGGTCAGCAAACTGTGGGACATACAAGAGACAAAACAAGACAAATAATTTCTGAGAGTTTGTGTTGAGATAATTATTTCCTGGATTCTATCTTTAGACACATGAAGGATGAAAGCAAATGGACCTAAGTGGTCTTCTCCCTTATGGAGGTAAACTTTCAGGGACATCGAGAGGACACTGCCATGAGACTTCAGGACTTTGCAAAGTCATCAAAGTTCAGATATGCCCCAGAGCAAACAATTTCCTAAGGTCCATATATACTTTAACTGAGGCCTTCTCAAGTCTTCATTAGTGGGTCAGCTGAGTCAGTGGAAGATATAAAAATTGCACAGGCATACTTAAAATTGTAATGACTTGTTGAAATATTTCCCAAGAATTTTATATATATAGGCTCCCTTTATTGGGGGAGGGGGCTTATATCCGGCAGCCCTCATGGCTTACTCCTAACTCTGAGCTCAGAAGTCGCTCCTGGCATGCTCAGGGGATCATATGGGATGCTGGAATTTGAACCACGATTTGCCCTGGGTTAACTGAATACAGGGCAAACACCCGGCTGCAGTGCTAGCTCTCTAGTTCCTAGATAGGCTCCCTTTCCTCCTAAATGTCTCCTTATAAATATAGTCAATATATTGTGAATCTCTGTAAGAACACAGTACCTCATTTTTGTGTTTGCATTGAAAGTTAGTAGACAAAGTGGACTTGTTGGGTTTTGTATGTGTGTGTGTGATTGTCTGTGTTTGTTTGAAGGAAATTTGCAGAGATAAGATGAATAGAAATTATCACTAAAAGTTAAATGGTGACTCAGTTGATAGGTGAAGGTTATCAGAAGGAAAATATGGAATTATAGATTAGCGAACCTGTTGATGGACTCACTTAGCTTTCTTACTTTTTGAAGTATTTTGTACTCCCTGATAAAACTAAATTTGGACAAAGTAACATAGAAAAAATATATCATATTAACTGGGTGCAAAAGAAAGTAGATATAACTTATTTTATAAGTTCTTAGATGATTTTTTCAGAATGTGTATATGATAGAGAAAAGAACAGATTCTTTATAACATTAAAAGTTGTTAGAGTTCAATGATTCAACATGACATTATAAGTTAAGAACTTTATTTTATTATTGATCTTAGTAAATTATTTTATAATTATCTAGAAATAAAAGAATAATGTTCTTAGAATTGTATTTTACAAAATCTAACCTGGCATCATCTGACCTCAGAAGAGAGACTGGGAGTCAGAAAAAAATTTCATTTTCATTGATTAATGAAGTTTCAATTTCATTGATTCATTTTCATTGATTATTCTAAAAATTAGTATTAGCATTAAATTGCAATTAGATTATCTGTGATAGAGTTCAAAGACTCTAGAAAATAAAACCAAAAAAGTATGAGTTAAAATTAGAACAGGATGCTAACCTAGTAACAAGTGACCTAGAGTAAGTCTCTTAGCTATACTAAAATATAGCTTTCTGAGCTAAAAAAAAAATAAAAAAGAAATTCAAGTCATCTGTATTATCTTTATTTAGTTCTAGAACAAGAGTTGTCTAGGGGAAAATTTTTTTAGCTGTGGACACCACCAGCATGTAGTTCTGTGTCAGGGGTCCCTCCTTTTGAGACTAGTGTTGGAGGGAAGGAAGCCATATATTTTGCTTGGGCAAGCAACTTTGACCCTTGAACTCTCTCTCTAGCTTTGGCAAAATTACTCTTACTAAAAGCAAAGTACCTGGGAACATAAGTGATGAAATTGTCCTACATACTTCATAGGGCCAGGACTACCTTTCAACAATCGAAAGGAGTTTGAAGGAGCAATTCCAGAGCCGACCATTAACCCAGGCATGACTACCTGTCTCCAATATCCTTCCTCTCTTCTCCCTCTCCCTGAACTCTGCATTCAGTCCTTCTGGACTACAGACTGGTTTCAGGGATAGACTATGACCTGTTATTTCTCTGGCTTGTGTTCTCTTTCCACCTCCATCTCTAAATCTTTGCTATAGCTGCTAGTTATCTTCATGAGCAATTTTTTTAATCTTTGATCTCAGCATAAGACCAACAGAAGTGGGAGATCAGACACCTGGAGGCAGAGTTCCTGTTTCAAACTCCAAGCTTACTATTTTTAATCCTAGGTGATTCAAAGTACTCAGTACTTTTTTTTCCATCTGTAAAATAAGCATCCAGAGTTGTGTATAGTCAAATGAGAAATTTCATGGAGAATGTTGGCTTTGTGCCTCTCTCGCAGTCAACACACTTGAAGTATGATGAACTCCAAAGCTGTCTCTGCTTACCTGGATGATAATGTTTAGGTCCCTTTTTGGGAATTCCCTGTTTAGAGACTTGTCACTCTACAATATTCTTTATTGTCCCAATATACTAATTAGGCACTCTGATTCCTGTGATCAAAAAACTAAGTTTGTTCACAGCTGTGGTCTCAACCTCTAAAATTTAGCTTGTCTTGTGATAGGAAGTCAAATAAATTCCAAAATGAATAAGGTTTTTCTGACATACATCCTTCTAGGAGAAAAATAACTTGCAAGACAAGTGCCTTACTACTGTAGTGGTACTTTGGCTCCTAGGTGAGATTTCTGCAGTAGAACAGAAATCTCACCTAGGAGCCAAAGTACCACTACAGTAGTAAGGCACTTGTCTTGCATGCAGGTGACCCGGTTCAATCCCCAACATCTCATATATCCACCCATCTCCCAAAAGCACTGAGTGCAGAGTTAGGAGTAACTATGAGCATTGCTGGCAATGCCCCCTCCCAAAAGAAATTTCATCTATCATTAACCATTATCATTAACCAGGATAATTGGAGGGTTAATTTTTAACAATCTAGAATTTTCCAATATCTCAATAACAAAAATATAATTATCTGTGTTTGGGGCACTTCAGAGGATTAAGCAAGCTTGACTTTCCTTACCAGAGGCCTCTGTTTTAAGTGGCATTTTTATTTTCTGGAAACTAAATTTTCAAGTATTATTTATTTTGAATTTGACAAAGGTAATGTAAGTTCTTAGTCAAGATTTTCAATTGCTCTAGGTAATTAAGAAGATGCGTTTATGAATTTTAATTTTTGTTTTTTTTGACCATACTTTACTATGCCTACTCCTGGTTCTGTGCTCAGAGATCACTCTTGTAGTGCTTAGGGACCACATGGAATATTAGGATAGAACCCGGTTTGGCCATATACAAGGCAAGCTCTTTACCTACTATTGCATTTGTCCCGATGTATTTTCAAATGTAATTAAAATATATTTAAAATATATTTTTGACATGTAATTCAGAGTAAGATACTGCCTATGGAAAATTTCTAAATATTACTCATTTGTGATGTTTTTCTAATATAAATGGAGAGCTTATTCAGATTCCATTTGAAAAGGTCAAGATTTACATGATTATAATCATTCTCATTGTGGAAAAAGATAAAAAGTTTAAAAGGAAGTGATTTGTTTGGCCACCGGTTTAAGCTGTATTTTAAAAAATCTACCATTATCTATTTTAGATTATTAACTTTCAACCAGTCGAGTAATATCAAATCCGAAAGTCAGAGGAAATTTTGTGTTCATTTTCAGTCCTTCATCCTCTCTCCATTCTCTATTTTTGCTGGAAAATCCTGTTGAATACCATATTTTTTGTTCTGAAAGAATCCCTTCTCTCATACAAGAGGTATTACCCAAAACAACTATTTGAAGTCACTTATGGGAGACTTGTACTTAAGTTAGTGTGAATACATAGTAAGTTCATTTCCCCTAAAAATCACCTCCCAAAAGGTCAGCCCTCAAATGGGTCCATGTGGTATGGTTTTGTAAGTGTACAGAAAGAAAGAAAAAATATTGTGAAGATAGCATGTTCTGAAAATGTGCATTTTGATATAATGTAAAAAAGATTGGCTTCCAAAATTATGATTAGGGGCTTTGTGGGGTTTGAAGAAGTGATTAAGCACTTGTCAAGCATGTTTGAGGCCCTGGCTCTACTCCCCGGCAATATCTGAATATTTTTTTCAGTACATCCAAGTAAGGCCTTGGAGTCCTGAGCTCTGCTGGGCAGAGCACCAATGTCAAACCTTCAAGTCTACACTCACTGAAAATGTTGTCAGTACCCAGAACTCCATTTGACTTAGTCACAGTACAAGCCTTGATGATGACTGGGTAGTTTTTGAAATGAGTCACTGATTTGAAAGTAATTGCAAATCTATACAAATATATGAAGATATATTTATATCTTTATAAATTTATTTTATATTATTTATATTAATGTTTATATTTCCTAGCCATGAAATGATTAAGAAATCATTAAGACCCACTGAGATTATTTAAGCCATCACTTGCTTCAGGGATTGTAGCTTCATTTGATAATCTTGATGTTCTTTCTATGATTTCTACAGGTAGACACTGAGTAGGCTCTAAAGCAAAAGAAGGGAAACCATTCAGTAAATATATTTAACATGGCAAACACTCAGAAATACACGTAGAAAATTCAACTATTAAATAGATTTTTTGTTTGTTTGGTTGTTTGTTTTGGACACTCCTGGTTCTGTGCTCAGAAATTGCCCCTGGCAGGCTCTGAATACTCCATGGGGGAACCATATGGGTTGCCAGGAAACCAACCAAAGTCCGTTGGGGTTGGCCGAGTGCAAAACAAACACCCTACCACTGTGCTATCACTCTGGCCCTATTTTTCTTTATTTTAAGACCAAAGGTGATCTGTGTAAATTACAACAGGAATTTAGGTTGTTTTTTTTTAAACAGTCAGGAATTTTTTTTTCTATTGTGGAAGAACTGTACACATAATTCCAGATTCAACTGTACAAAGGTAAATTAGGAATACATATGGTTTAAAATCAACAGAACTTGAAAAATCAGAATAAACCACTCAATCTCTTGTATTGTTCACATTACCTATTGTTCTTGTGATGTGCCGTCAGAATACAATTTTTCTAAGTCAATTAAATGACCAAAAGACAAAATTCCTCAACTAGCTATGAATAAAGACTTTACCAGTAGGATTTAGAATGTTTCCCTTCTTTAGAACAAAATAGTAAATGGCTTGATCGTTATGACCTGCCCTCATCAGAACTTTGGAAATGAAAGCCAGAGGGGTTTGTTACTTTGCCATAGTACTTTGCAGCTACTCCCCAATCTTCCTCCTGATACTCTTACCCCAAGTCCTTGCAATCACTAGAGACTCTTCCTGGGTGACACTGGCTGGGAGAGAGCTGCACCCCAGCCACTGGCTAGAAGGCGCCACCAACTAATCCTAATCCGTTAGCAAGTATTCTTTTTTTTTTTTTTGTGGTTTTGGGGTCACATCCGGCAGTGCTCAGGGGTTACTCCTGGCTCCATGCTCAGAAATTGCTCCTGGCAGGCACGGGGGACCATATGGGGCACCGGGATTCGAACCGATGACCTTTTACATGAAAGGCAAACGCCTTACCTCCATGCTATCTCCCGGGCCCCGTTAGCAAGTATTCTAACTCTGATAGGGCAGGCCCCTACTCCAATCTGTTCTACTGCATGTTCACCCTGATTTGCAACAGTAATAAGGCCTAGATTTTTTTTTTAAATTAACTAGGAATATTCTCAAAGTTATTATCTTCTTTGGACAGCATGAGGAAGTTTGCATCTCAATTGTGAAACCCACCCAGATTCAGTTCATCTTAGGGAGTTCCTTACTTACTGCATTCTAATTTTGGTTTCAGAAAAAATGAAAAGGAGAAACCATTACAGAGAAAAACCAATGACCACCAACCACATCAGGAGAATGACAATGGAAGAAAACACAGTCGAAGATGCTGTCAACGGGACCCTCCTGGAAGGGAATTCACGATCCGTAGTACTTGAGGAGCCTCTCGTCTGTAGGCTTTAGGGTTGTCTCGTCTGCCATATTCACCACCCAGCCAGAAGCAAAACCAAAGAAAATCTGCCCGTGGTCCTTCTACGTGCTAAGTATTTTGAAGAGTTCATCTTTTGTGATGTCAGGTAAAATATAACTATAATTCCTGGCGTGTTCTAGTGTTGCTTCGGAAAAGTTGGCAGGATCCACCAGGTAGTCCCTATTCTTGGCATCTGTATAATATGGGACCAGGGCTTCGGGGAAGGGGCAGCTTCCTTTTGGGAATGGGCTGATCACGCAGGAAGAATGGCACAGGATTGCAGAGAATTTGAAGGCTCCGAGGGATATAGAAGGCAGTAGTGATGACACCCCCATTCTTCTTGGCGAGCCTGCTGCCCAGCCAAGGGCCAGAAAATTAGTTTTTAAAGTTTGAGAAAATATATGTGTGTGGTCAAACTCCTCTTCACAATAATAATAAAATAACTTTATTGAGATATTGTATTTTACAATAGTGTTAATGATAATTTCACACATCATTCATTCTGGCACCACATACCATACCTTTTATCAAGTAAACTTTGGTGCCACTTCCCTTTCCCCCCATCCCAAAGATCCCTACCATTCAATGTCCACCTTCCCACCCCAAATCTAGTTTTGTGGACCAATTCTGCAATTCTGCCCATTTAAAATCTCCCTTAAAATAAAGCATTTAAAAATATAAAAAGACCTTGAAAAAAATAACAATCTCACCATATTGCCCCACTTTCTTGACTAATTTAACCAATTCATGCATTTAAATGCAGTCTTTTAAAGAAAAAGTGTCTGTGAGTGCTAACTAAGGCTTGATCCCAAACATCCGCATATCGGCCCCCAAATCCCACCAGGAGTGATCCCTGAGCACAGAGTCAGGCATAAGCCCTGAACACCACTGGGTGTGGGGTAAAACAGATGCAGAGAATGTGTATAAAAGTAAACAGACCTAGCACAATTGTCTTTTAGCTAGAAAAAAAATTGTACAAAGCCACCATTGATGAGACATAATTATAATATTCACTTTGATCTTCATGAAAGATCACATGAATTGATAACCTATTGTGGTGAAACTGTTCAAGAAAATAATCTAAAAAATGTTTAAAAATCCAACCTCTATGGAAAGCAATATGGAGGTTCCTCCAAAATCTGGAAATTGAGCTCCCATTCGACCCAGCTATTCCACTCCTAGGGATATACCCTAAGAACACAAATATTCAATACAAAAACCCCTTCCTCACACCTATATTTGTTGCAGCACTATTCACAATAGCCAGGCTCTGGAAACAACCAAGATGCCCTTCAAC
>PVKC010017057.1:0-20418 GCA_004027635.1 Crocidura indochinensis
CAGGCTCCAATTCCCTAACCTGTCTAACAGCCCAATTTTATTTTATTTATTTTGGTGTTTGGGCTGTACCTGGCACTGCTCAGGGATTACTTTTTAATTTATTGTTTATTATTTATTTATTTTGATTTTGGGGCCACCCCTGGCGCTACTCAAGGGTTATACCTGACTCTGCACTCAGAAGTTGCTCCTGGCAGGCTTGGGGAACCATATGGGATGCCCAGGATCAAACCCTGGTCTGTCCTAGGTCAGACATGTGCAAAGCAAATGCCTTACTGCTATGCTATCACTCCGGCCCCCGTGGATTACTCTTTTTTGATTTGTTTGCTTGCTTTTGGACCGCACCTGGTGGTGCTCAGAGATTACTCCTGGCTCTGTGCTCAGAAATCACTCCTGGCAGGCTTGGGGGACCATATGGGATGTTGGGGGACTGACCCAGATCTGCCTGGGTTGGCCATGTGCAAGGCAAACAAACGCCCTATTGCTATACTATCACTCCAGCCTTGGATTACTCTTGGCTTTGCGCTCAGAAATCACTCTTGGCAGGCTTTGTGGACTATATGGTATGTCAGGGATTGAATCTGTGTCAGCCCTGTGCAAGGCTGACCTACCCCTGTGCTATTTATTAGTTTAACCCCTAGAGCCGCCCAATTTTAATCTCACAGGAATCAGAGTAAATAGACTCCAAGACTGAAGAGATAGAATTTGAGGATGTAAAGGAGATCAAATCCTTTTGAGCCACTTTTTAAATCTCCTGTCATCTAGTTCTCCTTATTCAGCCCCCTACTGATGGTCAGAAAGGAGTTGTAAGGATCAAATAAGATTGTTTCCGTATGCTGCAGAGAAAAGTTCCTGGGCATTACGTTCTACTAAGGTCCAAAGTCAGCAGCTGGACCTGCGTCCCTGCTGCTACTCTGACCGTCTCTTTCCCTTACTGTCATATTTCTGCTCCTGTGAAGCCCTTCCTGTTTCTGGAACACGACCACCTTGTTCCTGCCCCAGATCCTTTACATGTACTTGCCTCATTGAGCCCTAACCAAAAGATCACCCTCCTTCTAAAGGGCTCTCCTCCAATCTCAGCTGTTGTTTACTGTCATTCCATTGACATCCCCTCCATTTCCCCTATATCATTAACTGGTATTATGTTGCTGAAGTGGTTAATTTATTGGCTGTTTCCTCATCTCAACTCTGAGCTGTCTGAGAAGAAACTTTGGTTTTATTCACCACTGGGGCCATTACCCAGAAAAGGAGTTCTCAGGGGTCTTTGCTGAGTGGTGAAGGACTGGTCATTCACTAGACTCCCTGACTTCCGAGGCCAACTGCACCCCTTGTCTGTAACCATGAGGTCTGCTTAATACTGTTGTAGGTAGGCACTGTCCTTTTACTGTCTGAGATTAGGGAATTTCCCTTGCTCCTATTCTTCCTTTCCAGAAGGTTTTAGAAAAATATAGCCTGTCACTTGCAGGTCTTGAGTTCCATTGGTAACCTTCTCTTTCCTCCGCTGACATCCAACCCACAGATGTGAGAGTTCAAACTCAGTCTTGTCTCTGAGGGAGCTGTGATGGAGGTCAGGGTTCTTTGATACAAGGGTCTGGAGTTGGTATCTAATGGGCATTCATGCTAGAGGGATCAGTGGGCGTCTAAGTTAGTGAACAGTCTCCATTAGCAAATATGTATTTTTTCAAATGTCGATTTCTCTCTTTGGAGCCCTAATGGGGCACAGATGGCCAGTTACCAGGATGTTGCCAAATAGAGGACTTGCCAGGCCTGCTTGGTTCAGTCAACGAAAATCACATCTGTGCAAATGGGGGCTGCTGGAAAAAACTCTGCAAGTTTCTCTCATTTTCAATAAAGTTTCCTAGTCCCCCTCACCTGGCCTGCACACTTGTTCTACCTCTTGGATTCGTAAAAAAGTAAATGGGGAAGGCAGGATGATTTTAGATGGACAAGTGTTTTTTTTTTTTTTTAATTTTTATTTTAGTAGCTACTTAAAAAACAAAAAGATTTCTGGCAAGTGAGACTGGTTTTCCATGTATGCTTCTTACATAACCCCCCACCCCCCAAATTCCTTCTCTTTTCCTCAGTTTTCTTGTTATTTCAATGACTGGGGAGGTCTTACATATTTGCGGTGCCCCGGATATCACTGTTCTGCCAGAGTGTCAGAGGGCTCAGATAGTGGAACTGCTGGACCTCATCAGAGTATGTGGGCAGAATCAGGTACCTGCTTACTGCCTCATGCCTGTCAGATAGCATCTTTAGTACAGACACCCCCTTCCCCCCACATACTATTCACTGTTCTGTTCTTGTGCTGTAACTGGCAGTGCACAGGGCTTCTCCTTGCTCAGACCACAGAGCCACTCCCTACGGTGCTTGGGACCTATGTAGCTACAGGAATCAAGCCTGTACCTCCCACATACAAAGCCTAAGCTCCATCCTGTTGAGCCATTTCCCTAGTCTTCCTCATAACATTTTAGTTATGTTTTTGGGTCACATCTAGAGGCAGTCGGGGTTACTCCTGGTTCTGCATTCAGGAATTACTCCTGGCAGGCTTGGGGATCAGGTAGGATGCAGTTTGAACCTGGATCAGTCATGTGCAAGGCAGATGTCCTACCCACTGTATATTGTTCTGGCCACCTTCTCATAACATTTTTAGAAAGTAAATTTGAGGAGATGGAGAGATAGTACAGCAGGTAGGGCATTTGTCTTGCATGTAGTTCACTGGAGTTTGGTCCCTGGTATCCCATATGGTTCCCTGAGTACAAAGCCACGAGCATTCCCTGAACACAGCTGGGTGTAGCTCCGAAACAAATAAGTAAAAAGTAAATTTTTTTTTTTTTTTTTTTGGTTTTTGGGCCACACCCAGTGACGCTCAGGGGTTACTCCTGGCTATGCGCTCAGAAGTCGCTCCTGGCAGACACGGGGGACCATATGGGAACCGGGGGATCGAACCGTGGTCCGTCCAAGGATAGCGCGGTAAGGCAGGCACCTTACCTGCAGCGCCACCGCCCGGCCCGTAAAAAGTAAATTTTAATGAAATATCATGAATCACTTTATTTTTTTAAAACTTTATTTATTGCTTGATTGGTTGTTGGGCTACACCCAGCGGTGCTCAGGGGTTACTCCTGGCTCTGCACTCAGAAGTCGCCTCTGGCAAGTCTGGGGGATCATATGGGTACTGGGAATCCAACTGGGTCCCTACTGGGTTGGCCAAATTAAGGCAAATGGCCTACCACTGTGCTATCTTTCCGGCCCTTTATGAATCAATTTAAAGAAAAGAGTGGCACCAAGAAATAGGTCTAAGGAGTAGAGTGAGGCTCTGAATTGTATCCCTAGTATTGCTTCCCCCTGTAGGAGTACCAGCAGGAGTATAGCCCTGGTGCTCTTACACGGCAGTGACTGAACACTGGCTGTGGGATGCACTGGAAGGTGGACTGTTACTTGGAGTGGCTTCTGAGCCTCAGAGTTCTACTGGGAGGCCCCCAAAGAGTGGTGAGAAAAGTAATAGATGACACATAGAATTGAGAAAAATTGGGAAGATGTTGAGTGCAGTTAGAAAATACAGTTCGGATAGTGAGATTTAGGAAGTGCAGTTAGGAGAGGAACCCCTTTCTCACGCATTAAAAGGAACCCTGTAGGGCAGGGCCGTTGACTCAGTAGCACAAATGTGAGGCTTCAGGTTTGTTTCACTACACTGTCCAGGGAGACCCCATGGCATCATTGTTCCCAGGTTGTTGAGAATTGAGAGGCTGTAACGAGCCACATGTTGAAATTTCCTGTTTGCAAGGTTTCACCCGGCAGACTTGAAGTTTCATCATTTAGGCCTGCCAGTGTGGCGTTGCTCTGGTCCACTAGTGGGGGACTCCACCATCCCAGAAGTGTGGGGAACAGGGCATGCAGTTCTGGAGTCTAACTGGAGAATCTAACATGCATGCCAGGTGTGTGCTTATAATCCTTTGAGCGATTTCTTCAGTCCCACTATTGGCCAGACTCCCTCCAGTTTTCTTTGTTTTCTAGCCAAGGGTCAAAGGCTCAGAGGTTGTGAATTTTGCTGTGACAGGAGCAGGGGTGAGGAACAAGGATTCTAACCCTGGTCAGTAGCAGTGTAGACTCTGCACTATTAGGTGACTTTTGTCATAGCAGAGGAATCAAGGCAGTACCTGGGTGAATAACACATGCTGCTCTGCCTTGGGTATGAAATGTGCCACCATGTGACATGGGCAGTGAGTGCCCAGATGTTTCAGGCTCCATCTCAGTGCATCTCCACACACCACCCTGGATAGATATCACCCCTTTGAAGACAGTACTTGCCAATGCTAGCTCAGAACTTGCAGGCTTTCTCAGGCCTGTCCACTGCCCACTCATCATCACTGTAGATCAGGCCCATCTCCTTGGGCTAGATCTGGGGATGACTTTGCCCTCTGTGAGGAAGGAAAGCATGTCTGGGATTTTTGTGAGTTAAGATTTCTGCTTGGGTGGGCTGGAGTAGTAATATAGCAGATAGAATGTTTGCCTTGCACTTGACAGGGGTTTCATCCCTGGCATCTCATGTGATCCTCCAAGCACCACCAGGAGTGATCCTTGAGCTTAGAGCCAGGAGTAACCCCTGAGCATTGCTGGGTGTGGTCCCCAAATAAAAACAAAAAAAAATATTTCTGCATGGGGGCCAGAGCAAAAGTACAGCAGGTATGGAGCTTGCCTAGTACCTGACATCCGGTATGGAAGCCCGAGCACTGTCAGGAGTAATTCTTGAAAGCAGAGTCAAGATTACCACTGAGCATTGCCAGGTGTGGTCCCCAAACCACACTATGCTGATTTTTTTGGTTGAGTATCGGATGGGGAATGAGTTTGTTATCTCCCTTGTTTCTCTCTAGGCAGCTTGGTGGGAACCTGACGCTGATACAGTGTGTTACCCTTGAAGCAGGGGTTGCTTTAAACTGATGGTTATGAGCATGGCTCTTTGGAAAGGCAGAAAGACTGGCCAAGTACTTCCCAGAGCCCTTTAGGGAAGTACTGACCATGGGGTAACCTCACAGTGAGTCCACTCTTCCCTTGCTCTTTCTCTCCCCTTTTTGCTGTCTTGTTTTTGTTCCTAAATCATTTAGTTTCCCAGGTAGTGCTCTGGGCACCTGGGGCTGCTGCTGCAATTCTTGGCCACCTGGGTTAGGTGTCCACTGCTGGGGGCTCCCAGGGCAATCCTGGCAGTACTCAGGGTGCTTTGGGCTGCCAAGAATTGAACTAGGATCTCTGTGCATTCAAAGGTTTGCATCCCAACCTCTGAGCTCTCTGTCCCCCTGTTTCTTTATTTTATTATTTTGATTTTTGGCCATTCCTGGCAGTTCTCACGGGTTACTCCTGGCTCTGCAATTACCATACCTAGCGGTGCCCAGGGGACTATATGGGGTGCCAGTGATCAAATCCAGACCAGCTGTGTGCAAGGCAAATGCTGCATGATCATTCCAACTTCCTGTTTTTATTTTCTCTCTTTTTGTGATTTATTTTTAAATTTTTTAAATCGCCTTTCTCAACATGCTTAGCGCCTCATGGTGCAGTTAGGCACATGGCAATATCTGACTTCTTAAGAACTCACTCCCCTGGGTAAAGTAGCTCCTAACAGCCCTGTACATTTTCAGGTTTCACCTGGTTTACAAGCCAGAACACAAATAAAAGTGGAGGCAGTAACCCCTTACTCATTTTGCTGTCAGTGTCATTTCCCTCAGTATTTCACTAGCTGCTGAGAGGTGTTCTGGACTCAGGGGTGAGTGGTGAGCTTTGTGAGGCAGAGGGCAGAAACCCAAGTCCTCAGGTCTTCCCCAGGCTTCTTCTTTGTGTCAGACCTTGGGCTGGGTGTGGGGCCACATCAGAGAAGAAAACCACATGGCCACTGTGAGCTCAGTCAGCCCCAGGGACTTAGTTCCTCTGAAGCTGATATTCAGTGGGAAGGTTCCACTGTAGATCTGTAGATCTCTGTTTCAGTCTTGTCTGATAATCAGTAGCCCTGGCAGCCTGGACTGGGCCTGCACATCACATCACATCACATTTCCCTATCGCCAGTTCAGGTACACTGGTGCTCTCTTGCTCACCGCTGTACCCACATTTGACCACACTACGGCCTCAGCCTGGTCACAGGGCTTTGGATGTGGCTTGTGGGAAGCAGGAAGCCCAGGTGAAGGTATGGCCTGAGTGTCTGTGTAACTTATGAAATGTGAAGGCTGGTGGGGCTCTCGGGCTTCCTTGGTTTGGAGTAGGACTGAGGCTTCCGGGCAGCCATGGCCTGCCGCTCTGAAGTTGCTGTTGTAATACAGAATGGCTTTATATACTTTTCCTCTCTATCTCCAAATTAAACCACAGGAGTGAGGGGAGGCTGAATTTTGGGGAGCACAGAAGATCAAAGACGAGTGTGTGTAGTAGTTACACTCTGTATGGGAAACTGGACTGCCACTTATGTTGCCTTTTGCTCCCTTTTGGTTCTTGCATGGAACATCGTTGTGTCTGTTTTTTAGCAAGTAGAAGTTGAGGTTCAATATGGTCCCCCAAGCCTGCCAAGAATGATTTCTGAGCACAGAGCCAGGAGTAATCCCTGAGTGCCACCAGGTGTGACCCAAAAACTAAACAAAACAAAACAAAAGTGTGATAGAACCAGTGTCATTTAGCGTACCTATATTGCAGAGCCAAGATCCAATCCAGATCCACTGAGTCTCAGTTCTCTGCTGTCTCTCCCAGCACCAGTGACATGGGGACACTGACTCTGCTCCTAGAGGTCTCTGTGCAGGACTTTTCTCTCTGCTGAGGGGATAGTAGTTGTCTTGGTGTGTGAAATGATGCAGGCATCTGAAGAAGTTTTCGAGTACAAAGACTCATGGCTTAATAATCTTAGGATGCTCTGATTCTTTAATCTCATCTTAATTTTATTGTATTTTACTTTTTTGTCTAGGCAAAACCCAGTGCTACTCAAGAGCTACACCTCTTGTTTGGGATCACGCTCAGCAGTGATCAGGGGACCATGGTGCTAGAGATTGAGCCCATGATTCTGTCTTTTCTGTGATAATGGGGATCCTGTACTGTGCTGGTAGTGTTTGCATGGACTTCGTAGCAGTGCCCTGAGATTGCACAATTCACCATCGTGGTTGGTAGCTAAACTCAATTAGCTGGAAATATTTTGGTGGCAGACAAACAATCCCCAAACTAGGAAACTGGATCATTAACAGGTGACAGATTCAGGTATGACTGGATTCAGGGTACTAAAGGTATCCTGGAGATGCTGGTTCCCTTTCTGTGTCTCCATTATACTTTCCTTTTTTGGTTAGGGTTTACCCTTAGCTAGATTCCCACAACAAGATGAGGGCTGCTGCACACTTACCGTCTGTCACTTTAACAACACCAACGGGAAGAGCAAATCTGTTTTCCAATAATTTCAGCAGGATTCTCAGGGATGACTCACATTGGACATGGTTGGTCATGAAAGATGGATATAGTTAAGTGTGTTTAGTATGGGGCCGACGAGGTGGCCCTAGAGGTAAGGTGTCTGCCTTGCAAGCGCTAGCCAAGGAAGGACCGTGGTTCGATCCCCCGGCATCCCATATGGTTCCCCCCAAGCCAGGGACAATTTCTGAGCACTTAGCCAGGAGTAACCCCTGAGCATCAAACGGGTGTGGCCCAAAAAACCAAAAAAAAAAGTGTGTTTAGTTAAATGTGGGTTTTGTGCCCATTTCTGGTTTTCGAGACGGAGGTGTTGGACTGAGAGGATGGCCTGGGTGGGTCACCTAAGAAAACATGTCTTGCTATAGAAGAGTAGAGGGGAGTTTCTGGGCAGAAAAAAATAACAGCTGACCATCCTGCTGGCCCTGGTGGTATCATTGGTGCTGGCCTGGGAGTGGTCCTTTCTATTTACTTGGCTCCTTTTGACTGATTCTGGCTGCTTGCAGCTGCTGGCAACTCCCCCAGATGCTGGGGTGCCTCCCATTGTGGCTGAGATGCTGTGGTTGAAATGTTCTTTCTTCTTCCTTGAAGCAACATGTTGGAACTCCTACCTTCACCCCGCACACCCTTATAAACTTCCTCAGTAAATCTGAGTCCCCATTTCATTGAGTCCATGCTGAATACTTAGGCAAGTTAGAGGTGAACGTGCTAGACCCTGTCTACAGGACCTCTGGGCCTAATCTGGGTCTAAGTTCTGGACTCTGATCACAGTTCTTAGTCTCTCTTGTAAATGCTCAGAGGGGCCCAGTTGCCATTCAAGGTAGAAAGTCTAGATTCCTTGAAGTCCACTAGCCCTTGGTTGCACTTGATTATGAGGCAGAGAATGGGGCTGCTGCCCTCGATTTATCCCCTGTTCTGCCAGCATAGGGAGTGAATGTGAGGCCGAGTGACCCTGTTCAGCAAGAAGGTGCCCTCTCAGAGAAGGAGCTCCCTTAGGAAAACTCAGGGGAGACCGGTCTCGTTGTGCTCCTCAGTGGCTGTGTCCACACTGTGGTCCTTAGTCTCCCTCTCTGAAATGCACTAGGACCAATATGTGAGTTCTGTTTTATCTTTAACGGAATTATAAACAATGGCATAAACAATGGCATAAACAATGGCAGTCTTAATCACAATTCTACATTAAGTGTGGGCCTGGAAGTATTGACAGCAGGGACCTGAACATGCTGGTTGACAGTGCAGGGCTCACAGTAGCCACGAGGGAAGCATCCCTGCCTACAGACAGGTGGAAGGACATATATCATGTGGTCTAGGTCAATCTACCTATGCAGAAGCCTATTGGGGTTACCCATGTGGGGTTCTCTTCGGTGTGCCCTTACAAAGATCCCTCCATTTCAGTCATAAAATGGAGTGGAATTTTGAAACAATATGGGCGAACTCTGAAAACATGCAAAGTAAAATAAACCAGGCACAAACTGACAAGTCCCAGATGATTCCACTTAAGAGTGGATGTCTGGAATAGGTAAATTCATGGAGACAAGTAGTATGGAGGCTCCCAGCAGCAGTGGAGGAGGAGGAAGAGGAAGAGTTATTGTCTACAGGATACAGAGTTTCTCTTTGGGTTGATAAAACATTCTGGAAGTGGTGTGTGTGATGGTAGGGTAGCATTCAATGCTGCTTAAAATTATTAAAGTATGGGGCCGGAGTGATAGCACAGTGGTAGGGCATTTGCTTGCACATGGTGGACCCTAGACAGATTCGGGTTTGGCCCCTGGCATCCCATATGGACCCTGAACCTGCCAAAAGTGACTTTTGAGCACAGAACCAGGAATAATCCCTAAGCACCACCAGCTGTGGCCCCAAAACACACACACACACACACACACAAGTCATAAAAAGGGCTGGAGTGAAAGCACAGTGGTAGGGCATTTGCCTTGAATGCTGTTGGTCTGGAATACGCCTGGGTTTGATCCCCAGCATTCCATATGGTCTCCAGCCTGCCAGGAGCTATTTCTGAGCACCGCTGGGTGTGACCCAACCCCTCCATCATCCCTCAAAATGACTAAAGTAACAAAAGAAAAACAATCTTTTTCCTAGCTCTGAAACATAAAACAAGTGACAGAGCATTTCCCTGGCTGAAGAAGGGGTGAGTAGTAGGGGCAGCTCCAGTCTGGCAGTGGAGTGTGTTTGAGGCCACAGTGTCTGGGCACTGCAGAGAGCCACAACATCTTGTGCTGAAGTTGCTGGTCTCAGGCACTGGTGCTGTCTGAGCTCATCCCGCAGTGACAGTGATGCAGCTTCAGGGGCTGAGTCCCCTCCTCTGAACCATCTCATCTCTCTAGTGCTATTCCTGGCAGCCATGAGGACAGGATTTTACCAAGGCATTATGCATGCTCTGCTTGGAGGTCCTCAAGATTGATGCTGGGTGGGGATTCTTGGGGCTCAGCCTGGTTTCCACGAAGAGGTGGAGAAAAGTCTTGCTTTGTTCTGGCCTTTGGGTATGGATCAGAGCTTGTAGCTGTACAGTAGAGAATGCGGTTTAGTGTCCCCAGTAGCTGCCCTTGGGGTCCTGCAGCCCACCACTGTACCCACCTCACAGAGTGTGCTCACACAGTGCATTCCCTCTTGTTCTGATCCCGCATTGGTTCAGAACCCTCCTCTAAGCCTTGTCTGAGCTGCTGTTTGCCATTTGGATTTTTTATTTATTTTTTTATTTTTTTTGGTTTTTGGGCCACACCCAGTGACGCTCAGGGGTCACTCCTGGCTATTTGCTCAGAAGTCGCTCCTGGCAGGCACGGGGGACCATATGGGAACCGGGGGATCGAACCGTGGTCCGTCCAAAGTTAGCGCGGTAAGGCAGGCACCTTACTTGCAGCGCCACCGCCCGGCCCCGGATTTTTTATTTTTTAAGAAATGTTTATTATATTTATAAAAGCTATGTTCCTTGCAGAAAATTTGGAAAACACAGAGAAGTACAAACTCTAAAATAAAAATCATCTGCAATCCCCATGTACAGATTGGGGTTTGCAAAGATAACCATTATTAACATTTAATATATTTTCTTTTGCTCTTTTTTTTCTCCAAACACGTATCCTCCCCCACAATGCACTTACATTTACATCCATATGAGAACAAAATTGAGATCATCCTTTATATACAGTGTATTAGTCAGGATGCTTGGGGGCAAATGATAGAAGTACAGGTTGAAGGAGCCAAACAAAAGAGGGGACACTATTGGCTGACATTAACTTGTCTATGGAAAGATTGGATTTCAGGAACAGCTGGATCCAGGCTTAGGAGCAATCTTTCTTATTTTGTATCTGAGTTTGAGTTTTTCTTTGTATGAGGTTTAATCTGTGGAGTGTCTCTCCCCACAGTGTTGGAATCAGTGTTGTGTAGCTCACCAGGACTTCACATTTTAACTTCTTCCACAGTGAGGGAACTAAAGTTCTTTCCTACCAGCTTCCTTCAGACAAATGGCAAGGAGGAGTTTTTATTGGCCAGGATCACAGTCCATCTCTAAAACAATGCCTTTTAAGGGGCTGGGGCTGGGGAATTCTGTCCCAGGGCTTCCAGTGACCTTCATGGGTATTTTGAATAAAGATCCCTTTCTAAAGTAAAGATAAATCTTCGATGATTTCACACATATGTGGGATATAAAGAAACAAAGGAACAACTAAAGCACAACAAAAAATACTTAGGGATTTGTGAGCTGGCACGGGAGGGAGGTAAGGTGCTTGCCTTGCACGAATATGGCTGGCCCTGGTTTGAGCCCTGCCACTGCCCATGATTCTACAGAGCAGCACCAGTGGATCACTATTTGAGCACAGAGTCAGGAAGAACCCCAGATCCTGGAGTTCTGGGTATGAGCCAAACCCCTGCCCACCCCAAATGAAGGACCCTCTTATCAGTCTAACTCTAACCAAAGAGTAGCTATCTCAGACTTTGACAACAAAATGGTGATTATCAGAGGGGAAGCGGAGGAGGTTATTTTGATAGGGCGAATAATACTCATGGTTGGTGATAGTGTGGCACAGGCATTTACCAGGGTGTGAAGCTGTACTCTTGAACAATACAGAGCATTGTAAACAGTAGTGCCTCAGTTTTCAGAAAGTCTCTTTTTGTGTGGGAGAGGTACAGTTCTCTAAAATAAAGGAGGGGACTTTTATTATCAGAGGAAAGGGGTAAACATGAGTTGGGGAGTCAAAGCCATAGGCAAAGTGCCTTTGGCCTTGATTCTGGCAATTGGGGGTGATTCTGTCAATTTGGACTTAGTCAGGTTAATGGGAGTTTCAGTGGCACTTTCCTTTGGGCAGGATCTCTGCCTCTCTACGCATGTATCTATGCTCTGACCTTCTCTGACCTGTTGGACCACCATTAGGAATTTATCTTGTGTGTATACAGGGTCCTTAAACAGTGTTGCATGTGACGTCCTTGTGTTTAATGTCATTTCATTCTTACATTGATAAGGAAAAATTTTTGGCTGAAGTTTAATAAAGCAATGATATTTGAGGACCTGCTTAATATATGTCAGTTTGTTTAACATCAAGTTTCCAAGAAATTGCTGATGACATTAAAGAGTTTACTGTGGTTTACTCTGTGGGACTATATGATACAAGGTTAGTAATAAATTATTTAAATGTCAAAACACTGGAAACAGCCACATATTTATCAGTATAGAATTGGTTAGCTGAATTTTTTTCGCATTCATACCATGCTGCTTTATTTATTTTTTTGCTATATTGGCAGTGTTCAGGAGTTACTCCTGTCTCTGTACTCAGGGATCACTCCTAGAGGTGTTTAGGGGACCTTTGGGGTGCCAGGGATCAAATCCAGGTCAGCTGTGTGGAAAGCAAATGCTCTACTCACTGTACTATTGCTCCAGCCTCCCATATTACTTTTAAAAAGAGCAAAGAGGGCTGAAAAAGATAGCTCAGAGCATGTTGTACATGTAGGAGGCCCAGGTTCTTTTGAGTAAAGAAAGTATGAAACTGTTTGGAACCTACCTATTTTTGTAAAAAAGGCAAAAAAAAAAAAAAAGGACTTAAACTTTGTGGCAGTTTATATTTGCATAAAGAAGCAACAGAAGGAGATATAACAACATTTTTTATAGGTCAAATGAAAAGACTGAAGATGAAGTTTCTCACCATATACCTAATACTTTTTTGACTTTTGAGCTTTGTTAATGTGTCATTCATTCAAAAATCAATGATTTTTCATTTATGGTTTTATTTTGAGATGAAGAAATTCTCCTGAAATAAAACTTTGGTGGTAGTGATTGTGAATGTGCAACTACTGAATTCTATGTTCTAAAATATCCAATATGGGGGTCAGGGAGATAATTCAAGTGTAAGAATACATGGTTAGCACACAGGAGGCCTGGTACATGTTATGTAGATCCTAAACACTTCCCTTGTGGTGTGGCAGCTCCCAAGTGCTAACTACTCATGCAGTGCTGTATCACCAAGTAAGCACCCAGCAGTCAGGAGTGCCCCTTCTAGTTTTCTGGATCTGGCAGTTAACGACAAAGAGGTCATGATGGTAAATTTTGTTATTTTTTTTTTTTTAAATATGGAACGCTTCACGAATTTGCATGTCATCCTTGCGCAGGGGCCATGCTAATCTTCTCTGTATCGTTCCAATTTTTTAAGTTCAGGCTACACCTGGGGTTGCTTAGGGCTTTCTCTAATTCTGTGTTCAGGATCAACCCTGGCAGGGCTTGGGACCATATGTGGTGCCAGGGATCAAACCTGTATGTATGTTTGAAAGGCAAGCACCCTTTTGTTACACTATCTCTCAGGCTGTTTTATCACAATTAAAATAAAATTAAAAAAAGCAGAGACCAAAGGGGGAAAGAAGTGGAAGACTTTGGTGTTGGGTGCGATAACTTTTGTTCATCAAAACAGTGAACAGCTAGCACTGATGTAACTACAATTCTTTTATTTTATATTTTTATTTTTATTTTATTTTTTTGGTTTTTGGGTCATACCCAGCAGTGCTCAGGGGTTATATTTTTATTTTTTGAGTCAGATTGGTGATGCTCAGGAGTTACTCCTGGCTCTGCACTCAGGAATTACTCCTGGTGTGTGTTTGGTGGACCATATGGGATGCTGATGATCGAATATAGGTCTGTTTTGTGCAAGGCATGTGTCCTTACCACTGTATCACTGTATTATCTTTCCAGTATCAGCCATAATGCTTAAAGTCACTCTCTCTCTCTGTCTCTCTCTCTGTCTCTCTCTCTCTCTTTGTCTCTCTCTCTCTCTCTCCCACTCCCACAACAGTAGAAGAAACACCAAACAACAGAACACACTTGGGCCTTGATACTTTGAACACCTGCCTGATAAACGTGGTCACAGGTACTGGCAGTTCCGCTGTTTGAGCCTGGCAGCTCTACTGTTTGCTGTTCCCAGTGCCACAAGTTCTGGCTGCACTACAGATAGGTGTGTGTTAGCACTACAAGGGGGTGCAACTCCTAGGTGAACACAATGTAAACAAGAAGTATATGCACCCCAGTAGAGAAGTGTGACCCCTGGTAAATGTCTGAACACTGCAACGACCCCTGGTGGGCACCACAAACATCATGTGTGTGCCAACTAAAAGTGACACCCCCTCACCCAACCACCCAATGAACATGTATTTAGGCCCACAACTAAGGAACCCAAAGGTCTGTGAGCACTGCAGCTGAGTGTGTGAGCATCATTGCTGTGTGACCCCCACCAGCACCCCAGCCAGTTGCATATGTAAAAAACCCCCAAAAAACAAAAAGCCATCAACAGTGAGAACAGTGAAGGGAAATGGAAGAAATAAAATCAATCTAAGAAAAGAACCAACCATAGTCAGTTCTGTTTTATTTGTTTATTTTTGGTGGTGATGGGGAACACATCTGGCTATACTCAGGGTTTGCTCCTGGCTCTGTGCTCAGGGATCTTTCCTGGTGGGACAGGTGCTGGGTGTAGGGGAACCTTATGCTTTGCTAGGGACTGAAACTTCTGAGGCAAATAAATATCTTCCTCTTACCCACTGTGCTATTCTCCTGCTCCACCTTCTACTCTTTGTGAATGAATCACTTTATTTCTTGGAGAATCTGTTGAGTCATTTGTGAAGCTCTGCTTATAAAAGAACTTGTGTTCTGAAGATTGGATGAAAGGTGAGGGTTTATATTTTGCCTGGGGAGGAAATCCTAGGTGTCTGAGTAGGTTAGCTATTGGGGAGACAAGGTTTATAAATTAGGCTTTTTCCCCCTCTGGCTAGCTGACACATTTGCATTTTAATGGACAGTCTTAAAGACTAACTTCCCAGGTAGCCAAGAGAGGAATGGTTGGAATTTCAGAAAAAAAAAAAAAAAACAAAACCCAAAACCCTCCTGTTGGGGAAAACCCACGTCATTTTTCCCCCCAGTGGAGAGTTAAAGCACCTGATGTGGCCCCAGGTAGTTGCATTAAAAGCAGAAAGACCTTAAAGCAAGGACAAGGGAGGACTGGGAAAGAGGGGATAGATTGCCACGGAGACAGAGCAGTTTTAGAGGACTCCTGAATCTGGATCACCAGGAGAAAACTATGGAGACCAAGGGACCATTTAGCCCATCCTGCCGCCTGCCTGTCTCTCCATCCTCCCTCATAGCCAGTTTCAGTTCCTGTACTCCACTGCAGAATTTCAAGTCTGTCCTTGCTTTGCTCTCTACTATGCCTGGGGGCTCCTCTTTCTACCCTCAGCTTCCAGTCACTTGAATCTAGTCTCTTGAAACTAGTCTTACAAGTGCTTCCTTCCTTTTACTGTGAGGACTCACCCTCCTGCTCTTCTGACCCTACTCTCTGAGCTGCTACTGCCTCCTCTGACTCCTTGTGAGGTTCTTCTGTCTTCCTTCTCATGGCCTCTGCCTCGCTTCTGCCTGTCTGGCTGAGAGTCTTACCAACCGGATCTCTCTCAATTGGAATTCCTGCTTGCTACTACCTCCCTCCCCAACTCATCCCTAAATACATTTCCTTAGAACCAAATTCGAGAAGCATCCTTGACTCTTCCTAGCTTTCTCACTTTCATCTCCAGCCCCTCCCTCCTTCCCTTCATACCTTCCCTCCCTCCCTCTTTTTCTCTCTCTTTCATTCTCTCACTCTCACTCTCCGTCTCTTACTTTCACTCTCTCTCACACACACATCCTGTGTCTTAGTTTTCCCCTCATCCCCTTGTAGAGTTGGGCCAGCGCTCATCATGTCCCCAGCTGTCTGTTGTCTAGAGGAGAGCTGGACCCCAGCACTTGAGGTTGGCAGTCTCCAGGATGAGTTCCTGTTTGTCTTTTGTAGGAAAGATCATTCATCCTTCCCCTAAGCCTCTGCTGTCTTATGCACATGAGAAATGAAATCATCACTCTTTGTTCCCACCATCTTTATGGCACTAGGTAGAGGAGCCCTCCCAGGTGAAGTGTCCTGTGAGAATCTGTGCTGTTTGACTATGCCCATGGACTCTTCATGGAATAGTCACCTCCTGGCTCTTGAAGATAGAGGGTCAGGGAGGGAGTTTTTCCTTGTGCATTCCCACTAGAACACAGACCCAACATGCCCCTCAACCTCTTCAATTCTCTCTCTTTTTTTTTTGGTTTTTCGGACCCCTGTTTAATGCTCAGGGGTTACTCCTGGCTAAGCGCTCAGAAATTGCCCCTGGCTTGGGGGGACTATATGGGACGCTGGGGGATCGAACTGCGGTCCTTCCTTGGTTAGCACTTGCAAGGCACCACCTCACCGACCCCAATCTCTTCAGTTCTTTCAAGAAATAGTTACCAAGAGTTCACTGGGAACCTGGAGGTCAGCAGAGGATTCAGGGGCTCTGCCCAGCACCCTGCTGAATGGCTTCTTCCTGTCACTGTTTGATGTCACTCTGTGAAGCAGGAGTAGATGTGGGAGGGGCCCTTTCTGCTGGGCGGCCACAGCTGCCCTTCATTTGAGGGCAAAGCCCACAGCTCTTGGGGAAAGCTGCGCAGTGTCCTGGCAGACCCATTGGGCATTATTGATGTTGATGTATCATCTTGTCACTTAAGTGACTAGGGCAGCTGGAAATGATTCAGCAGGAAGGTCAGCCCTCCCTCACCTCCCGATTCCTTGTGGCAGGTGCTGGGTCTGTTCCCAGGGGCCTGGCATGCTCTGCTTTAATGGGCTGCATCAGGGGAGCTGGACACAGATGAGACTGGTGCCCTCCTGCTACCCTTCTCCACCCCCTATCCGCTTTGCTTCATTAGCTGCCTCTGGATTCTCTGATTTTTCCCCTCCTCTATCAGAGAGTGTCTGATCATATTCATCATACAAAATTTTAGCTCAGAAATAGAATCATAGTTTCTCACTCCATGGGATCCATTGAAACAAGCCAGAATGTGAATTATTTGGATTTAAAGATATGTTTGCAGGCATATGGCAAATGAAAAATACCTTTCTCTTAAAAACATTGTCTTGGACCCTTTCCCAGGTGGCATTGCTTACAGAAGTTAGGTTGGTATAAGAGGGTCCCCAAGCTCTTTATCTAACAGAGGGTATAATGGAGCAGGAGCCACATAAGACACCTCTAAAATGTGATTGGGAGTCTTTAGAACATGCTTCCTTGCCTTCCTTTTCCATCTCAGCTTTGTACTGGGCATTTCTGTATGTCACTTAACTTCTCTGAGCCTCAATTTCATCTGAAAATAGGGAACTATTTCTTCACCGACTTTTGTAGGGTTGTTGAAATGATTAAATAAAATGATGCTCATAAAAGGGTTTGCAGAGTAGTCTGTGTTTTCTAAATATTGTTTTTTTTTTTTGTTTTTGGTTTTTGTTTTTGGGCCACACCCAGTGACGCTCAGGGGTTACTCCTGGCTATGCGCTCAGAAGTCGCTCCTGGCAGGCACGGGGGACCATATGGGAACCGGGGGATCGAACCGTGGTCCGTCCAAGGCTAGCGCGGTAAGGCAGGCACCTTACCTGCAGCGCCACCGCCCGGCCCCGTGTTTTCTAAATATTAGCTCGATGCTGACCACATTTTATAATTCTAGGGCCCATGTCCAGAGGAGTAAGGCAAAGATCAGTAACCAGGGATGACATGAGTGCAGCCAGTGGTCAAGAGGAACAAAAGGGGAATGGTGGACTCTAACTTGGACCCTCTGTTTTGGTTTTATTTTGTTTTGTTTTGGGTTTCTTTTACTACCTGTGGGATGGAATCTGAGACATAGCATTGTCTTGGATTCTAGAGCAGAGAGTTGGGGTGAGTCAAAGCAGTGAGAGAATGAATGACACCACACTGCTCTGACTGAACTCTCTCACTCCGTGGTTCTAAGGGTGCTTCCTCTGCTTACTATTTCTGTTTATTTAGCAACAACCACTTTGCTGTGGTCTTAGCCAGTGGCAGTATGCACTCTAGGGGACAGGGAAGGGGAACCATTGGGGTGGCTTTGCTGAGTGCCTCTGTTCTTGTGGAGCCATGCAGTAGGGCTGGCCAGGGCAGTATGTTTCTGCTTTCCCTTTTTGCCCTTGGATATCAGGTTTTGTTCTACATTGTCATACCCATTTTCTGAATCTTCCAGCCATAGGTAAGTATGTCAAGGATGATGTCTACATCTCAGGATGCCTCTGGAGGCTCTCAGTGCCATCTTGATCATATTCATACTTGAGAAAGAAGTCAGAGCTGGGAGGAGGCAAGAAGCATATCATTGGATTTGAGTAGGTTTTGTACTGGATTCATAGATTGTATTTGAGCAAGTGCAGCATAGGGTTCTACAGATTGGATTAGAGCAGGTTTCTGGCAAGATGAGATTTCAGCTCTGGTGCCTAGAGGCCAAGTCAGCAGCATTTAGTTGTTTGAACCACTTGCCCTAGATATTTCTCTCTGATAGTACACCAGGGGCAGCAAGAAGGGGCAAGAATGAGACTGAGCTATGTACTTGTCTTGGTGTTGCAGAACTGTTTGTTTGTTTTTTTGTTCTTGGGTCACACCCAGTGGTGTTCAGGTGCTTCTTGCTCTGTTTTCAGAACTCAGAAGTCGTTCCTGGCAGTGCTCAGGGTACCATATGGGATGCCAGTGATCAAATTTCATTGGCACGTGCAAGGCAAATGCCCTACCCACTGCTATTTCTGTGGCCCCTATAAAACTGTTTTGAGCATTTTATCAAAGGGTGAAACTTTTATGGTTGGGATGAGTGAGAAGACAAGACATATGTATGCTGAAATGTAATGGTTTATCTTCTCTTGGACTGTAATTTAGTTTCAGCTAGTGATGAATATTCGTAATTGGGTGTGTTACCATGCCAAAGAGAATTTACATGAGTTAAGGGATAAAGATGCTAAGTCTTGGAAAAGTGGATGGTAGCTTAGCTGGGAGGCAAGTTTACTCCATGAGTCTGAGAGGTGATTGCCAGTGTCAACACCATGGTGGATATTTTCTCAGTACTGATAATTGCATGTGCAGGCCACTAGGAAATAATTCCCATCTTTGCCAGAGCTTGCCAGGAACCTTGCCAAGACTGGGGACTTGGTGTGCAGCATTTCTTCCCGGTGGCACCATTTTTTGGTTCAATTCAGTAGTCATTGTTCACATATTATGCCTGTATAAATATTAGTTATTGCTGTGCCAGAGACAGTGCTATAATTATGTTTCATTTCTTGTATGACCATATATTTTCCCTGGAGTTAATCATTAATTCACATTTCTCCCATTAGTTTGCTGTACCTAGCTTTATTTTTCTGTTTTGATATTTGATTTCCTCTACCATATGACTATTTTTCTCACAAAAATATGCAGCAAATGGGGCCCGGGAGATAGCATGGAGGTAAGGCGTTTGCCTTTCATGCAAAAAGGTCATCGGTTCGAATCCCGGTGCCCCATATGGTCCCTCGTGCCTGCAAGGAGCAATTTCTGAGCATGGAGCCAGGAGTAACCCCTGAGCACTGCCAGGTGTGACCCAAAAACCAAAAAAAAAAATGCAGCAATTAAGTATACTGTTAGTTTCATTTTTCCCCTATCAATAGTTTTCACCCCAGGAACTCTCAATCTTACACTGGGTTTTGGCTCCCCACCTCCCCCTTGGGCTGGCATCAGCATTGTTCAAGGTTTACTCCTGGCAGTCTCAGGTTTGGGGGTGCTGGGAACTGAACCTGGATTGGCTGCATGCAAGGCAAATGCTCTACCCACTGTACTATTGCTCCAACCTTCGCTTTGGCCTTTTTTGAAGGGGTTTTTGGGGTCACAATTGACAGTGCTTAGGGGATACTCTTGGCTAAGTGCTCATGATGGTACTGATGGTGCTGAGGGCTACTCTTGGCTAAATCTTCATGCTGCCATGCTGGGGATGGAATCTGAACCTCCAGCATTGTTGGATATGTCCTTAGCCCAAAACAATTTAACTCTTACTCCTGCTTGAAAGGGTTTGAGGGAGTGAATTTCACATTTCAGATTGTGTTTGTTCTACCCTTCACACTTGGTTAATAGTTATTTGTTATAAAGTGTTAGGTTGAAATTAATTTTCCTTCAGATTTTTTTTCTTTTTATCTTGAGGAAGGAAGGAGCTTGGAAAGAAGGGAGGAAGGGAGGGTAGAAGGAAAAAAGGAAAGAAGGGAGGGGGAAGGAGGGAGAAGAGGGAGGAAAAAAGGGGAAAAAGGATGGGAGTGGGGAGGAAGAAAGAAAGGAAGGAAGGAGAGAAATATCTGTATAGAGCTAATTTTCCTTCAGATTTTGATGGAATCACATCACTGCCCCTAGATGCTAGAGTTAGATGATAAACTGATTTACATTCTTTTGTATGTATTTCTATTTTTCTCTCTGCAGAGAGGACTTTTTTTTTTTTTTTTTTTTGGTTTTTGGGCCACACCCAGTGATGCTCAGGGGTTACTCCTGGCTATGTGCTCAGAAGTCGCTCCTGGCTTGGGGGACCATATGGGAAACCGGGAGATCGAACCGCGGTCCGTCCTAGGCTAGCACAGACAAGGCAGGCGCCTTACCTTCAGCGCCACCGCCCGGACCCCAGAGAGGACTTTTCATTGACCAAGACCTGAA
>PVKC010017058.1:0-20418 GCA_004027635.1 Crocidura indochinensis
ATGCTATCTCCCGGGCCCCTAAATTCATCTTTTTTAATTGTTTATTTAGCTATTAAGATTTAGCAGGGCTATCAGGCTGAGTAACAACATAGTATGCACTGGATGGAATGCATACTCTAAAAGTGAGTTCAATATTGGGATTTCTGAAACCTGGAAAGACAGTCAACACAACAGTTTATTTATTCACTTCTTTGGTAAAATGACCACTGTAACAGCAAAATTACAAGAGTATATTACATACTCAGACGACAATGCTCTGAGCTCTTCCTGCTAAGTATGCTTCCTCTTTTCACATACCTAGAAGAAATTATACCCTTTTACTTTTGAACAGATTGACAAACTATACCACAGAATTCAGATCTCACTCAGGCTATGTCACGAATCACAGACTGAAGGAGTTCACAAGCCCCATAGGACTTCCTTATCTCTCTACCATCATCACTAAGTAAGGCACAAAATAGATGTCTTTTTAATGAAAGTAGTTCTCACTGAGACCATTATGTGGGTTTGAGGACAATGTGTGCACAACATTTTCCCCTCTGAATGAACATTCCAAATGAAATATTATATTTTTTCCTTTCTTGGCAAAGTCACTTATTGAAATACTAGTCCTAGATCTGCAAACTTTGTGGTCGTTTTTGGAAATCAGAAGGTTTTTGTTTATATCATATAGTTCCTTTATCCCTTTTTGTGTGCACTAGGCATTGCGTGTACAGAAATAAAAAAAAACCTACATATTCTATCTATATTTAAATACCTTATTCATCCTCTGGCATGGGTTCCCTTCCTAGATGATGGGAAATTATCATCTTTTAAAATGATTTTGCTTAAATTTTGAGGATGCAAAATCTACTCAAGTAGTTTAAAGAGAAGTGATACATTAGCATCTTCCCAAATATTCTTACTTGGTTATTTCTATAAGTAGTATATTCTGAGAGTTGGAACTCTTAAGGAGAAAGTAGCAGAAATAAAGATAAGAAAGAAGAGATAGAGAAATATAGAAGAACCAATACACTCCCTTACATCTAATGTTCAATGAACATATGCCAAATGTTTTATAATCTAAAATTTAAGTCCAGAAGTAAAGACAAAATATTTTAGAGTCTACTTTTTATTTTACTATTCTCAAATTAAGTGCTATTCATACTTTACTATCTATGTTCCTCTAGATATTTATTATCTTAACAGAACTTTCCCTAAACTGAGAAATTTAGAGTTCTCTAAGAGTCGATTATGAAGTTTAGGCCCTTATTTTCCAACATAGTCTTTTGACCTAAAGGTCAAGCTGATAGTACTCTCACAGGCAATAACTTATGATCTGGACCCCTCTGCCATTCTGAAAATATGACCATCACTCTTTCTACACAGAAGAGCTCTCCAGAAAACGTAAGATAATTGTTATATATACACATACATACATATATGTTATATATGTGTTCCACCGTTTCTGTAATAGCAAACAATTCACTACTAGTGGCATAAGGCAAAAGTCATGTTCTGTCTATTTCCCTCATAAAATGTATATGAGATGTAAAAAATGACATGTCTAACTATAGAACTGCCAATACTCACACCAATTTTTTTTTGATAAGAGGAAGCTAATAATGGTGACTGTTCTTTATACCAAAATAGTTTCTTGATTAGAGTGACAGAACAGTAGACTCTACATGTAAAATTTACTCATCTATGCCCTGAGTCAGTTATCAAGTCATTATTAATTTATGCAGAGATAATGGGAAATGATTTGCAGGTTTCCCAAAATTTTTGCAGTTTCTAATCCCTAGAACCATCTAATTCCTTGTCTCCTTCACAAGAAACAAATTTGTAAATCAAATAGCATCCTGTAGGAGAAATTCATATCTATGGCAGCAGGACAACAGAACAAAAGAATGTAGACCAAAAAATGTATTTATTCTGCTGATAGTGAGGAAAGACGGTTGCTGGGATTCTACAGAGAGCATTCTTTCATCAGCACTAAGTGGACCTAAGTACTTAATTATAAACCAAGTGAGTTCCCTATTAGTATGACCAAGTAAGGCCAGTACTTGATAACACTTTATCAAAAGTGCTACATATTTGTATATGTTATGAAAAATAAAAGGCCAGCATGCTACCTTAACATATTCCAGTTCCCAGCAGTTCATTGGCAGGACTTCCTTAGATTAGTTCTAACTGCTGAGCGGTGTAAAGCTTTTGAATTTGTTTTCCAATTACAAAGTCCAGCACATGGCCTCATAGTTTTGTAAGAACAAAAAAAAAAATGACTTGAAAGATGTGAATACATTCCGGACTTTGCTACTTATTCATTGTATTCTTTATACTTCTGAACTTACAATTGACTCATCTGAAATGTGGTCTCCTTAACCTGCCTTTCTGGGAAAGGAGACTCTAATTGTTCATAGAGTGGAAGATGGCAAAAGAGATGATATGAGAGTTCTGCTGTGACACTGAACTGTGTTCAGAGAAATCACAACACATAAATATACTGCTGGATAGACAGACGTATGTAGCTATTTGGTGATTAAAATTATCATAGAATGGTAGCATATATCAAATGGTTTTGGAAGGTATTCCTCAAATATTTACAATGGTTTAAACTAATATTACATTGATAAAATTAATGTTAATAAAAATAAATTAATAAAGATATCTCTACAGAGTCTAAAAACTAAACTTCATGATTCTCCTTTAACACTGAAGTCATAGGTTCTGAATGAAGGCCGTAAGCATAATTAGAATGGCAAGGCATGCAGATTCCCTGCTTTTTAGGTCAGAAAGTGCTAGTTAGTAGGATAATTTAGAATTGACCTTCTGCACTCAATTACTTAACAGGCGAAAACAGCATTAACATAACACTGCAGGATTACAAAAGGACCTTTTATTTTCACCTTGCCTGTTATTGAAAAGAAGTTTCTATATGTCTTCTGTTTCTCCCTTAAAGACTTTCCCAGGGCTGCATCACTTCCATTGTCTTCTTTCAAATATTTTCTCACTCTCTAAAAATAATATGACCGTTTCTAGTCATTTTTATATTGCAAATAAACTGAAAACTCTTGTAGCAGTAGATTAGTACACCAGGTAATGTGTTTGCCTTGCATGTGGATGACCCAGATTTGAAACCTGACACCCCATATGGTTATAAAGCTTTGTGAGCAGTAATTCCAGAGTGCAGAGCCAGAAGAAACTGCTAAGTATTTTTGGGTATGGTTCCAAAACAAAACAAATCATACAAACAAACAAACAAAAAACTTGAAAACTGTATAATTTACAGGTGCAATCTCTTTCTCCCGCGTCAATTTAACCTTTGACAACATCTATTCTCATAAGTCAACAAATTCAGGTTCATTAGTTGGAAATTTTGGTCAGGCATTCCAAATATAGTTCTCTTTAATTATCTTATGAATAATAACAAATATTTCTCCATAATAGTTGATCTTTCCTATCCACGCCCCCCCCGCCCCTTTTAACTAAGTCTTCTAGATTCACATTCAAATTGCGGTTCTAACTAATCAAATCCTTTCTGTATACTTCTGAGATTTGCCTCCCAATAATGACTGTTGAAAATGTTGCATTTTGCTTCCATTAATTTTGCTCATTAATCTATTAATATAAATTATAAATCAGGCTTCATAAACCCTCTCGCATGTACTTTGAATAATATAGCTATTCTGAACTGGATTCTAATTGGAGTGAAATGATGATTAAGGAAGCTATAGCCAAGGTGCCTTCTTAACTCTCTGCTGGTACCTTGTACAGAATCCAACCAGGCAAATATTTATAGAATACATGACTGACCAGAGCTCCAAGTGACCAAAACACTGAGAATTGGCAGAGATATTTAACATTCGTGGATATGAACTAGCAGTTAACTCGATGTGTCTGGATGTTTCCTTCTAGATTCTCATCATACCGCAATATCCACACAAGATCCCTAGTTTCTTAAAAATATACAGTACAAAAGATGCCGGAAATGCATAACGTAAGATTTTCTGAGGAGATACAAAAAAGCTCCATCTTCTAATTCTGAAACCCATTCTGTTATTAAATCATTAAGAAACCCAGAAATTGAAAGGCAAAGAGCCCTGTTTATGTGATTCAGATTTTTCTGAGCCATCTGCCTCAGCCATATGCTTCCCATGGAGAACTAAGTATAGAGGCAATTGTAGCTAATCAAATATTTGTAAGAGCTGCAGCATCCCCACGCAATCACTGTCCATAGTATGTTCAAAGAAGCACGGTGTGGTTATCTTCTTCAAGTTGACCTTGAACTTAGTGGGAGCCCAGGCATGATAGAAGGAAGCTGTGACTTGCTTCATAAAAATAGCCCGAGATTGGGGGAGTGGAGGTAAAAATACTTCCAAGTCGTTAAGAATAGATTGCTCTGCCTTAATTTTCTAGAAAGATGGGAGGGCCAGCTCCACTGCTAGTCAGGCTGAGCTCTCAGAGAGCAGAAAAACATTCACAGTCACCACATCTACCTCAATTTAACAATTTAACCATCTAACCTGGATTGTCTCTTCTTAAATTTTCTATTTCACACCTTTAACTCTACCTCCCTGGCCATCAAGAAGATACTTATAAATGGAAGAGGAAGCGAGGTATTTTAAATTTCTGAGAATATTTATCAATCAATTAAAATAAATGCCAGGCATATTAATTACTAGGATACTTTACATCATTTACTATAATAGGAATATTGGATTAGTGAATTTTAGGGAATGTGAGAGTATGGGAGAGGGATTAGTAAAAGGGAAGCTTAGGATGCTTAGAAAAGTGAAAATAATGATCACTGTTACTCATTGGGTAAAAATGGACTCTATTAATAGTGAGTAAGTATCTACTCATCATTGCAATTCAGTCCAGTTATCCTTACAACAATACATCTACGGATACGTTTTTGTCTCCTTAACTATAGTCCTCCTCTTTCTAAACTCCATTCATGACCCAGAGTCACCAAAATTTTCATCTTCTAGAACACTTGCAGTATGAAAGCCTACAATCCCCCCTTTCTCTAATCAGCTTTCTTTCTAGATGCTGAATATTTGTGACAAGTGTTGACTGATGCACAATTTGAATATGGACTGGGAAAATGACACTGATAATTTTTCCTCTTTCCCAATCAAATGTCCTTTATTATTCTATGTTTCTAGGACCTCCCAGCTCACCTAAATATCTTGGAGTCTCAGTTCAATTAGTGATAGGATTCCCTGGAGCTATTATCAGCAAGTAAAGATGTCCACTGTTATCCCCTAACACTATTTAGGCTACTCTGTCTCAACTCTGCATATTATCTCCACACTAAATTAAATAGACTTGGCCATAAGTGCATGGCCAGTACTGCTTAAGTAGTGCTTAACAAAGAAGGGAGTAGGATCCTAAAATTTATGATCCTATCTTCAAGTGTTTGATCTTGCATTGAAATTTCTTTTGAGTGTCTTAACTTCTATGAACAGTTATCTCACTTGATCTTAATTTGTTTTGATTAATTCCCAATAGATATTCAGCATATATTATCTATTGATCAAGTGCACATCTACATGTTCATACTCAAACCACAATCATCCAATATATTGAGTATTTATTACAAGGCTTACGCAAGAACGTTGATATAAGATAAACTCTACTTTTATTAAAAAACATTTTAATTATTTTCTGTAAATAAATGGCACCAACATTCTGTTGAACTTGATACTTCTAAACCATAGTAGATAATCAGTTAAAATTTTCACAAATACACATATATGAGGTGACATAAGAAACATTAGAGAAGTTCTTGGGTTACCTATATGTAGTAAGGCACCAAGAACATTGGTCTAATGACTTTGTTTTATGAGAATAACAAATTAACAAAGGTAACAAGAACCCTAGAACTAATCTACATTTCTGAAGATACCAAGAATTGTAGGTAGAAGTAAATGGGATGACATCTTAAGAAAAATGTTGGAGGGAAGGAAGTCAACACTCTGCTTCAGAGAGTAATGTTGGAATATCACAAGCATGAAAATTTATCATAAAGAATGTTTTTAATTATGGTGCTTCAAGTAAAATAGGAACATTATATTTACTAAATCACTTTGTTTTCTCTAAAACTAAACCTTCACTCTGCTATAACTATAAATCTGATCATAAAAGTAAATATTTATGGTTAATAATAAATATTCAATATTTATTTCCTTTATGTATTTTTCATGCAAGAGCATTTGGGTCATAGTGACTAATAGTATGCCAAATACAAGTTACTTTTTTATTTGATATCATATTTAGAGGTCATATTTAGAGGATGTTTATGATACCATTTCTAGAGGTTATAGAATAAAGCTTTCAGAAAGTGGGCTATCTAAAATTTGCTTTGTTTTGCTTTATTATTTCCTCTGACCATTTTTGTCCTAATTTAATTCCTCCATAAGTTTATTTCTATAACTCCAGAGGTCGACAAGATTTTATTCCCCAATCCCTGCTGGTTTCATCTCTTTTTTGAGGTGTTCTGTCATGATCCACATAGAGCTAATTTTTTCTTCTGTTCTCAGAGAAGTTTGAACTATCTTGTTTTTATGATTTCTCACACAGTTTTAGTTATGGGTATCTATATCACTAGAAAAATTACCATATTTTTCACAACATGATATGCACTTTTCTCCTCCAACAGTGGGTCTTATAGAGTGAATGCCACCTGAAACTGAAGCCTGAGTGCAGGGGAAGAGAGCATCTAAAAACTATGTGCATATTATTGTTAGATGCAACTCATAGAGTGAAAAATACTATTTTCTAAACATGCAGAAGATTTTGCTCACTATTGTATTCTCAGCTTCTAGCAGGTACACCAGAGGTACAAAATTTATATTTACATATGAATCAATTGTTACATTCTTAACTAGACCCCTTCTGGGTCTCAGAGAACTATCAAAATTAAAAGTCATTGTATGTTGTAGTTTCAAGCAGCATAGATTCTGAAATCAGGTCTGTATTCAAGATCAAGTTTTCTCTTTACTTGTAAATTTAATTATTTTAGCTCGATTTCCTTTAGGAACAGTAATTATGTTGACTCCCATGCTCTTTTGCATGTTCAATAACAAAATTTATGGTATCATTTTATAAATAAACATAAATTCCTACTTTGTCATATATCTTTATACCTTTGTATTTTTATATAGTCTACCTTCTATATTTCTAAATTTGGAATCAATTATACACACCCACAAATTTCCAATATCTTCTATTGTTCTATAAGTTCTAAATTCTAATTTTCAGGCCTCATGTTGATGGCCAAAAAAAAATTGCATCATTGAGTAAAGCCACATCAAGTATATATATGTACATATATATGTATACATATATATATATATATATATCGAATATATAAACTTGGAGACTTGGAGTTCTAGGAGAGAATAAACAGTGAAGTCTCAGTCCAAGGTCCTATGTCTAAGGCTCTTCCTCTTGCACAGTTCTCCATTTAATGCCAACTAAACTGAAGGATTTTTCCAAGTCTTTTCAATCAATTTATGTCTAAATAAATTATATAAGCAACATCTGAAAGTCACAGCAGCACCTGGCTGGGTGTCAGCCAATGCATAGTCATTTAGCCCTGAAATCTATGAATGCCAAGACTTATATCAGCAAAATCAATTATTGCAGCTTTAGATACAATCACCAGATGTCTTGTTCTAGGAGCCTCATTTATCTTCGCTTCACACTTTGGTCTGAGGTAATGATGCAAACTTACTCTTCATTCACCATGACCACTATGAACTGGCCACTGTAAATTGTCAAATTATTAAGGATGAAAATGTAATCCACTGATATAACCTTTCTAGAAAAGCTATAAATAGTGAACTTTACTATTATCTGGTAACTTTACTATAGCTGGTCCACAATAGAACATTGATGGGTATTACTTCTGATCACATACCTCTTTTAGACATTGGCCTGTGACTTGTAAGTATTGTCAACTTTGTCCTTTATGAAAATTTATAAAGTGCCAAAACTCTCAGCATCTCCTGATACTATTTTCTTTCGTGCCTTTGTAGTATTAATACTCTAGAAAAGTCTTGTCTATTCTCTCTTTACCCTATTAAATTCTCCAGTCCCACAAAATATGTTTTTTAGTGGAGCGAGATATTTTAATTGAATGAAACTTACAAAGATGTGAGGGGAGAGAAAAAGGATAAATATGTTTTCAAGAAATAACACATTTTCTCTTTTTTTTGTTTGTATATTTTCATAGAAAAAGAAACATTTCTATGTTTTCAAGAAAAAGAACATTCTTCTTAAGAGTGGAAGACCAAACAAGCAAAAACACATAGAAATAAGCAAGTAAATTATGTACTCAAGGGAGATGATGGGCTTGAAGAGCAAGCCTAAATTCTACTTTCTTACCACCACTAAAAGAATTTGCATCAATCTGACTCAGACTTAACACATCACTAAGAATTCACCAATAGTTTTAATTCATGCAGAAGATACCAAAAATAATGAGTCATTTTCTGTAGCCTTTATTTTAGTAACCTTATTTCAGAAGGCCACATATAACAATAACTATTTTTGTAGCCTTCTGCAATATTTTCTGTTACCTTCTGCCATCTGTGTTTCTGGAGATCATCTCTTTCTTGAACTTTATGAAGTCAAGAAATGCTCATTTTCCTCTAGACTCTGGTAGCTTTTCTTTGTATAAAAATCCCCTACCTGCAAGTTAGCTATCCTCACTATGATTTTTTTTACCTCATAATTCACATTGCTGGGAGTCTATTAATTGAACGATTGAACCTCAAAGTTCCACTAAAATTTAAACTTTTGAAAACAAAATTTTTTCTGTTTTATTGGAATCTACAGAACCTCTACACAAAAAAGAATCTAGTAAGTATTCACCCAATCTAGTAAGTTATCACTCTAACACAAAATTTCCCTGTCCATTCAACATAGTTTAAACACTTTAATATTCTCTTGAATTTTTTTAAATAGAAAAAAGTGTATTGCAAAGTAGTACAGAAATAAACTCTTCAGCCAGGAAGTAACTTACTTAAAACTTAAGTACTTATGCACTTTTATAAAAATAATGTTTTTTATGAAGCATAAATATTGGCATAAAAAGTATGATAGTGCAACACTACATTGCAACCATTTGTTTTTGTTTTATAGTAATTTTTATTTAGACTAAAGTGGATTACAAATAATTTACAGTAGTATTTTAGGTACATAGTGACATTGAATCATGGGCATTTCCACCACCAATGTTGTCTTCCCTCCACCTCTTTTCCCAGCATGCATCCCATAACACCCTTTTTTTTGCCCCCTAGGCTACTAGTATAAGTGGTCCCTTCTGTGTCTAGCTTGTTTAAATTAAATAATGGTTTCCATATGGCCTAGAATTATATTTATTTTGTCATTTAACTCTGGAGGTTATTAAATGGTAAAAGTATTTCCATAAATATATGACAAAAATGGTCCAAGCCTTCCAAAGAATATGCAAATAAAATAATTAGAAATATATTAAAATAAATAATAATAAGATTATAAATAATTAATAAAATATTAAATAAATAACTTATAAAATACAAATAAAAATATAAAAGAGTATACAAATATACAAATATACTTTGAGATAGTGAATGGCTAGTATACTTTTATCTATTGCTTACTTTAAACTTACTCCCATACTATTCTGACATTTTTATTAAGGTGGTAGATTTTTAGAACTTTCCTAAAAAGAAGCTATTTTATTTCAAATGTATCAGTAGCATTCTTTTATATTTTCATTTTTCTGGTTCTATTAAGTTTCTGTTTGAGGGTTTAGATTTTCTGTTTTACTTGTAACTTTCTATTTTTATTGTAACACCACAATTTATCAAGTGCCATAATATGATCATTTCAGGCATTATATTCTCCTATACTAATATTCTTACCTATGTCACTATTTCTCCATTATTATACCCAATCATCCATCCCTCACAATACCCTGCCTCTACGAAAGTGCAATATTGATTCACATTGCTTATTACAACTCAACAGCAGCTGGAATTATCAAATCTTAGAACAACACAGATCAATTTGAAATGATTGTTATATCTATTCATGTATTACTAAACTCAGTGTCTAGGAATTTACTGAACTATATTTTTGAGTTAGTTGAGTCTCTGTGCTACCCGTAGGTAACTTTCTCATCAGATTTCGAGTGATACTACTGGGCTGGAACAAGATATTAACCATAGAGGCCATATCATCCTATAGATCCAAAACAAATTAGAAGATATGAAATGTGTTATGGTTAAGCTGTGGATCTGGGCTTCTTCTGTTGGAGGGTGTTCTTGTTAGTGTTGGACCACTGTTGTTCATAGAGAAAGAGAAATTCCTCTTTCTGAGACATTCATAGATGTATCACCGCAGATCTGATAACCAGGAAAGTTTTGAAGGACATTATTTTCTTTGAGAGCATGGTGGCAGAGCCGGCCCATTTATCTACCTGTAAGACAGTAGTGGTGTTCAGAGACTCTATTTTGGATTTGTAAATAAACCACACTTTTGACATATAAAAGTAGTGATTTCCTTTGGTACCAAGATGCAATGACGGGCTAAAAGACTCTTTTATTTTTTTCAAAATTTATTTTAGGGTTTCTTGCATAAAACAGAAGTAAAAGATTTATCCTCAATAAGTCCTTCTTACCCAGTCCCTACAGGGGAATTATTCCTATAATTGTTACAATTCCTCTATCTATTGCAAAACAACAACCTGATTATATTCTCCATCTTTATCACTGAATCACCCAGTTGTCTACATCCACGCTCAATCTGCCTCTCATTTGAATTCTTTCTTTGCAACATTTCCTGAAAATACATATTTACACTTTTCAATGCACAAATAGGATCAGGTTACTCCCAACACACTCTATATCTTTCTGTTCCCCTTAGCATATATTTAAAAAACATAAATAATTCAGTCCACAATGCAAAGGACTCAGACAATTTTTATGATCATTTTACTCCAGATTCCCTCTTCACTCTTTTCCACTGACATAGCTCTCAAGTCACTATTTATAAATCATCAGTGCACATGTCATTTTCTCATCCAGAAGTATATTTACTATCCCTGCCTCCTGCTCATCCTTGAGCTCCTAGTTTAAGAGATCATTTTCTAACTTCAGCATGGTACTACTAATGATAGCAAGCTCTCTGAAAACAATATATCTCTCCCTGCATCATGACAGTAGTTGGAAAATAAGAGTATGCATGATTATTTTAATAATTGCCTCCTATGTTAAAGTCAATCTTCTGCAAAAGTTGTTATTCATGCTGCATCATTCCTAGTAAACTATGTAACACCTAGTGGCTTGTGCATATTTTTTGAATGTCTAATTAAAGTTTGTTATCTGAATAAGGTATAAAATAAGAAACAAAGGATTATTGATTATTACTGAGCTTCAGTATTTCTCTCTCATTTTATCTACAATAAGAATAATAAAATAGGGACCAGCACAATAGTGCAGTGGTAGGGCATTTGCCTTGCACATGGTTGACCCAGGAAGAAACTAGGTTCAATCCACAGCGTCCCATATGGACCCCAAGCAGGAAGCGATTTCTAAGTGTATAGCCAGCAGTAATCCCCAAGAGTCACTGGGTATGGCCCAAAAACCAAAACCAAACAGCAAAAAAAGAATAAAATAGAAAAAAGAATTAGACTATTAATTTACTTGCTGAAACATTATTAAAAATCGAAATAGAGCTATATTCTACTCAATTGTAAACTCTGAAACCAGTTTATTATTCTAAAATTTGAAAAGAAAGAACATTTTGCATTCTTCTAGAGTTTTAAAATAATATGAATATCTAGCAGAATAGATAAATATAGTTAAATATAAACTCTTTCAAGTGTTGTCAACTTTATCCTTGATGTCAGCATGGTGACAAAATATATGTAGGTGTCAGACATGAGACACCTAGCACAGTGTCTGTTATGTTTACTCACACAATTAACAAGAATTTATTAGTAATTTCAAACCTTTGATATTAATCCATGAAAATATGAGTCAACCATTGGCATATATTTCAGAAGCTGAGGCAAAGCATATTTACTTCAAAGAAATAAACAAGAACAATAATTTCGGGAGTCAGACTTTTATCATACTTTAAACTAAATAATATCAACCTAAACTTCTCTTAACCAAAGCAATCAATCTGGGAGTATGTGTGTCCTGGTAAAGCTTTCATGAAGTATTCAGGGGAAAGAGAAAGAGCTTCAATAAAGCTGGTTCAGATTTGTGTGGCTAAATCAGGAGCAAGTGCTAGTTGCTGGAAATATTTCAAAGACTACTAGTCAGTTGGAAACTAAATTACTACTAGTCACTTGCAGATCTGAATGAGAGACAAGATGCTGCAGAAATATTGTGGAAACTCTTGTTCCAAGTGTCAATGATCTTTAGAAATGACAGGCAAAATTAGGGTGCTATTTTTTTCTCCCTTCTGAATTTCAATCTTCTACCTGTAACTTTCAAAAACAGATATGATTTAGACCCTAGCTAGTTGGGGAGATCTATAGAATGCAGAAACACATCTAAGAACACATAGGGAACCCACAATCAACAGACTGTAAATGTATATATTCATGTGTTTAGATTATCACCTCTTGAGAGTTTACAGTTGGAGGATATTGGCTGTGGGAGCAATGATGACATAAAATATAGGTCATTCTTAAAAATATGTTGTGAAAAATACAATTCAAAAATTTCTTTCTCACTCCTATATTCATTGCAGCACTATTTACAATAGTCAAACTCTGGAAACAACCAAGATGCCCTTCAACAGAGGAACGGCTAAAAAAATGTGGTGCATGTACACAATGGAATATTATGCAGCTGTCACAAGAGATGAAGTCATGAAATTTTCCTATACATGTATGTACATAGAATCTATTATGCATAGTGAAATAAGCCAGAGAGAGATAGACACAGAATAGTCTCACTCATCTATGGGTTTTTTTTTAATAAAGACATTATTGTAACGATCACAGAGTTAAGGGCCAGAAAGACCAGCACACAATATGAAGCTCACCGCAAAGAGTAGTGAGAAATACAGGCAGGGGTGGAAGAGGTGGATATTGATGGTGGGAATGTTACATGCACTGTTGAAGGGATGTGTTCTGTTTAGGACTGAAACCCAACTACAATAATGCTTGTAATTATGGTTTAAATAAAGATTTTATTTTAAAAAAAAAAGGTGTGACTGTTTTTTGTTGAATGCCTGTGGTTTCACCAAGTGGAATTTTTCTACACTTCCCATTTCCTCATGCTGTCAAAGAGTCTGGAAGCCAGAACCCTACTCAGCCTAGACCTCTTTCACTGCATAAGAGATCAGGGCTTTACACAGATGTTTGCTTATCAGACTTTGAAGCTATGCATTCTCTCTTTTCAATTTCTCTCCACCGGTTTTGAAAAAATACTTTTCTTTCTTCTTTAGTATTTTAATTTAGAAACATTTAATACAGATGTTTACTATGACTTATCTAGGATATTTTTATGTCAAACCAGAAGGTGTTTATGGACTAATCCTTTTACATTATGTTCTGTTTTAATTTAATTTAATTTAATTAAACAACTTTTGCTGCCATTTACTTTTTGCAGAGTTTAGACATTCATTACTCTGTAATTTTCTCTTGCAAACCCAAAAGTGTACTCACAATCTACTTACATATAAATATTATTCAAGCAACTTCTAGATTCAAAACTTACATTTTGTGATCAAGAGGTTCTAATTTCAGAGCAAGGTGCATCTCTGAACAGCATGGTCTTAAGATGTTTAGATCTTAAAACATCATCATTTTTATCTTTGAAATGTGACTTATAAAAGAAAAGAGGCTATTTAACTTACTGCCATAAATATAATTTGTAGGACATGGGCATTTTTAAACAATTTTTTAAATTTTTTCTTTATGTAAGCACCATGATTACATACATATTGTAGTTGGGTTTTAGTCATAAAAAGAACACCACCTTCACTTGTGAAACCTTCCCCACCACCAATGCCCCTATCATTTTTAAGCATTTTTCTCCCTGTGTCAGTGTTTCCAATATTCAATCCTGTCATCATTCATCAGCACTATGCCACTAACACTAACACACACTAACACTATGCCAGCTTTTCTACTTTACAGATGAAAAGACATGGATGACAAAGACAAAGTAGCATATTTAACATCCTATCATCCTTGTTTCAACGGACACCAAAGTGAAATCAAGAGGAACAAATGTGCAAAACTCCTGGAGTTGAGCCAAGATTTGAATTCCGTTTGGTGTTTCCAAACATTTGTTCATGATGCTATTCTGCTCTAAAGAGCAACAGCCACTTAAGTATTGCTATTACCCATCTACACATCTATTCCCTTTCTTTATGATCCATGACCTTCAAAAGGCATCAAATATGAACTGACTACCATTTGGAATATTTCACAAAATTGCAAGTGCAGATTTAGCTGAACCCAAATAAACAAGTTACCTACAAACATATTGGTTTTAAGATATATACCGGTATGTATATATAATATATACTGTATTTTTTGTACTAAAAGACACACTGTCCCCCCCAAAAAAAGATGGGCGAAAATATCTGTGCATCTTATGACATAAATGGCACCGGGAGCTGAGCTTAAGTATTTAAAAAATATGTTTTTGATTTTTTGATGTAAAATAAAAAGCTAGGTAAATGTGTTTAAGCAGCTATAAACCAGCATATCGTAAATTTGCACCATTTGCTTTAGGTTTTTTCCCTTGTTTTCTTCATCTAAAAACTATGTGCCCCGGTGTGTCTCATAGAGTGAAAAATATGGTATCTATTATAGAACCATTTGGTTATTGAAAGGCATTTCTAAGGCAGGATATCACATTTGAATCTGATCAGATATAGATATAAAATGTTTTTCAGAATATATTTTAAAATCAATTATTTGGAAGCAAGAAAGATAGTGAAAAGAAGGCATCAAAGGTACAGGATCCCACGTTCAAAGTATTATATGCTCTCCACAAGCACTACTGGGGATGGCCCTGATGGCCCAAGCATAGACAGGTCTAAAACCAAACCCAAGGACCCAATATTCAGTCTGAGGACTACTAGGTCAAATATCATGCATGCTAGTCTCCTGAGCATGGCTGAGAATGTCCTTACAATAAAGAACTTAACTATGAAATAATATATAAAATAGCTCTGAAATAAAAATTTTTAAGTACATGTTTAAAGAGACTTATCAGAAAGAAGTGTCTGAAAGAAAAGAGAAGAAATGAGAGTAGATAAGGGAAAGAAGTAATTGAAATGATAAATTTGAAGTGTGGAAATTAAGATGATTCATTGTGGGTTTTTTTTTTGGTTGCTGAATTTGTTTTTGTTTTGTTTTGTTTTGTCTTGTTTGTGGATAATTGGGGAGCAGGAGGGATGGACAACAGCTGGTGTTGCTTAGAGTATTCTGCTGTCTCTGAGTTCAGGGACCATTTTTGTCCAATTTAGGGCATCATATGAAGAGCCAGGGATTGAAACTGAGCCAGCCCAGTACAAGGCCAGTATCCTACCCTTTCTACTCTCACACTCTAGCCTAAATAACACTGTGTATTTATATGATATTTAGATGACAGCATCTTTGGATTATTTTTCTGTGCTTTGGTTTTAAAGATATTGTCAATGAATATATGCTATTGCAATTATAGAAACTGACCCAAAGACTATACCATCCTTCAGAGAAGAAACAGAAGCATAGATGCAAAAATTCTATCCCTCACCTGCCAACCCTCTCCATCTCTCCAACAAAAAGCTTGATACATAATCCCATACTATAGCTGTGTAATGATGTTTCCAAAAATAACCCTTAACCTAGCCTCTTAAGAAGTAAAAATTGCTGGCTGTTAAATGGATTTTTGCAAATTATAAACCTTTCTAAATAAATTTAGCCTGAAGGAAGTCTGGCAGACCCTTATAAAAATTAAATCAGTGATTTTTAAATTAAGGTGAAAACCAGCAAAATGGTATAGTCTATTCTTGAGTTTTTAAAGAGATTTACTTTAAACTGAAAAGGAAGTTAAGATAATTATTTTGTATTAAACATTTGGATATTTAAAAAATTCCAAGACCATAAAACTCAATGCACCCTATCTTTAGCAAGAAACAGAATTTCTGAACATATCTGAAATTTTTGCATCAGTGTGGCTTGATATGTTCTTAGAAACAAAACTGTACTTAACTAAAAGCTCCATGACATTTAATTCATTTTTTTGGTTTTTTTGTTTCACTCTTTGGGCCATACCTGGCAGTGCCAGAACCTACTACTTGCTCTGTACTCAGGGATCACTCCTGGCAGACTTAGTAATAAGCATACTTAGGACTGAGCACCCTTTTGCTGCATCAAGCACTGTGGATTTACTGTAGATTTAATGTGGTAAATATTTTGATTCATCTATCATATGAATAACAAAATGATGCCTTTTCTTTTTCATGGATAACTGATTAAAATTTTACATACATTCCTAAATATTCAAACTGAAAATAAATAGCTCATAGTAGAAAAAATAATTTGCTTTAAGGTGAAAATGAACATCATATTTCAAGTTCCTAAGTTAAAATACTAGTTTGTCAGCGACTATGAATAATATATTTACTCAATAAATGCATCTGTAAGGTTTCAACTTCCCTTTGAAAATTTGTTTGCACTGGGAGATTTGGGAAAGGAAGGTTCTTTCAGCTGTGCTCAGGGCCTCACAGCTTTCTCCTAATTCTTCACTCGGGGATTATTCCTGGCACTAGAAAAGAAAGCCTCAATTTCTTCTTGTCATCTGCTGCTTCATTTTAGTTACTTCACATTTAAAATATTTCCGCAAATGCCTGGACTCTTGCTGCTATAAGTGAAGTTTACAAGATCATAAATCCTAGACACACAGAAAAGAGGACAGAATAATAAAAGTTCATATAGTAAAATATATAATCAAATAGGTCTGAAGTTGACAGTCCACACATGTCAAAATGGAAATGAAATAAATTATTCTTAATACATATAAGCATAAAAGTAAAAAAAAGAAACCTCTAATTATTTAATAACACATAGACAAAGTTTTCCTATAAAAATCCCTCAAAATAGTTCTGTTTTATGCTAAGTTCCTACCTTAGTAGGGAATTTCTTTCTCTACTTTCCAATAAAGTTTTCATCTTTGTTAACAATGAGTCTCAACATCTTTGTTACTCAATATTTTTTATTAATAATATTTATTTTGACCAAAGTGGATTGTAAATCCTTTAGTAATTTTTTAGGTACATAGTGACAGTGAATGGGGGGGGGCATTCCCACCACCAGGGTTGTCCTCCCTTCACCCCTATTCCCAGCATGCAACCCATATCGCCCCTCTTTTGCCCCCCACCCCCGGGCTGCTAGCATAGGTGGATCCTTCTCTGTCTAGCTTGTTGTAGATTGGGTATCAATTCTGTTGTAGTTGGCTTTGAATTTGGTGTTTAAAACTGATCATTTTTACTCAATATTTTTATTCTTGAAAAAAATAAAAGAAACGGGAAACCATGGACAAACACAGAAATACATTATCACCACTCCTGCATCAGGAAGACTCTAGGGACCAGATGCTTATTTAGGGATCAAACTAGGATCAGCTGTGTTAAAATAAATGCCATACTGCCCTACTGTCTTGTACCAATGGTTTGGGGAATTTTTTGGATAGTTTTTTTTGGTTCTGTTCTGTTTTAATGTTCTTTTAATATTATTTAACACTGTTTGTTTTCTAGGTTTGTTTTTGTTTTGTCTTAAAACTCCACTGCACTGAGTCCAAGAAATAGAGAAAGTAGTACAAGGGTTAATAATGCGCATGCCTTGCAAGTGGCCAGCACTGAATCAATTCCATGATCACATGTTCCTCATGTGTATCTCTAAGTTTTGCCAAATGCAACCACAGAGCCCATGCAGCACCAAGCTTTTATGGCCTTGTACTGAACCTTTGGCCACCACTGAGAACTCTCCCTTCATCCCCATCTCCTGAACAGCTTTAGAGAGCCTACTCTCCCCCAAATAAATGAATAAATAAATAAACTACTTTGTCTCACATTAAATTTTATGAGCTCTGGTTTCTCTTTTAAATATGTGAAGCTAATGATACTTTAGAGACTATATTCAATAAAAGTAAATGCACCAGAGTACAATTACAATATTCCTAATATTCTCTGTGTGTGAATTATTTCACCTCATTCCCTCTTAAGCACAAAAACAATGAAAAACAGTAGAAAAGACAGTCAAATTTCCCAGGGGTCAAATGCCTCAGATAATGCTAGTTAGCAAAGAGGCAGCAACCTGTCCTTTGGGAAATGACACTTAACTAAGCCTTGGCCTGTTGGTTCCACAAGGGCTTTCACCATCAACTCAATGTAATCTACTACTTTGTAGAGAAAAGAAATATTCTTTCCTATGAGATAAAGTTGCTGGCTCTGATGTGTGTCAACAACTTTAACTACTAGATCATGTATTAAGAAGAGAAAGGGACTGGAGCAATAGAAAGGCGGACAGGTCAATGGCCTTCATGCAGTCAACCTTAGTTGGATCCCTGGCATTGCATATGCTTGAAATTACTCCTGAACACTGAGAGGAGTAATTCCTGAGTCTAGAACTCAGTAACTCCTGCACATCATTTGATATGACCCCAAAACAAACAAAACAAAAAAGACTGAAAACAGTAAGGTCCCTGAGATATCAGGAGATAAGGAGGGATAGTATTCCTCACATAAACATATGCACACAGTGATGAATTGCACATAGGCAAGACCCCCTTGGGCAGGTGGGAGTGGAGGAACACTTATTAGGGAAAGAAACTTGTCAAAATTAAGAAGGGCCAAGTTGGTGCATATAAATGTCCTGTTTCCTAGAAGTAACTTCTTTTAGGTAAATTTTATCATCTACTATATTAGCATATAAAGATTAATAAGAATTTCATATAGGATGTTCAGATAAAAACCTTATAAAGATATTACTGCCTAGATTATTCTTGAGTGTTGCATAGAAAACTTTATGTAAGTGAACAACCAAATTTGATTATGTAGTAAGAGATAAATAGCAGAACACAAAAAAAAAGGTTAAGTACCAGTGAGTATTGAAGATTGAACAAAATAAACTCTTTTTTATGGGAAATGAGCCCAATTAATGCAGAGCTCACAGCATGTGATGAGTTCCTGTTCTATAAACCTTGAATGTAATTGTTAGAAATATACTACATATGAATGATATCCACTCTACATTGTAGAATTTTCTGTGAATATTCTCTTTATGGGTTGAATTTACTCTTAGAAATCCTCATCCATTCTTGCTCTTTATTTCTTCATTCTTTAGCTGTCTCCCTCCTAAGATTTCTTCAAGTGCTTCTTTTCATCTATTCACTCTAGTGTTTGTTGGACTTAAGCAGATCTTGTATGAATTGTTTTCAAAATTCACAGAATTTCTACATGTAAACTTAACTCCAACTGTGGCTTTTGCTAAGTATTTAATGATGACTGAGTATACTAATAATCTCAGTTCAGCTCTTCCCTGAAATCAGCTCTGACCACCCTATGGTGGGCTATATATGAATTTTTATCATAATAAATTATGTTTAGGCAATTAACAAATCTTCCAGACAGCCAAATTTTAACAATTCAACTTTCTATACTAGAGTATGTGTAAGGATTATTTTAATATAACTTAGGTTATAAGTTTTATATTATAAAACTTGCATTTATAAAATGCATGTATAATATCAATGAAAAACATGACTACTCTGACAAGAAAGATTGCAATCAGAATTCAAAGAGTTAAATATAACTTTTTACTCTATTTTTGATTATATTATACATTATGTGTAACATCTCATAAATAATTGTTTGTGTACTATTGTTTTGCCCTCCTTATACAATTTTTCAATTTAATTTTAACACTATCAAAATATTTACTTGCAATATTATTCAAGAGCTCTGAGAAAAATTGAAATTTACAGCCTGCTATCTCATTTTTGTTTGAAAGTTTCATCTTCAATTAAACCTAACATGTTCATTTTTGTCTTTATGAATCCAAAAGTCACATACAAAGCCTGGAGAGCTTAGAGTAAGTGTAAAAATCACCATAACACAGTATTATCCTGACCTGGGACACCATCTGTTTTCCTGCCCTTGTATAACTGTGCTGAGCAGATGCATCAGCCAAGCCTGGCAACAGGATCCTTTATGTGTGGGAGCCAAGAAGGGGTATGTCTGCTTGTTCAATGTCATGTGATTGGACATGTGCATGGTGCCATGCTATCAAGATGAGTGCACATGCTAAGTCACTCCCACAATGACACACAGTTCAGTTTTGAATAGGGAACAGCAAAAATCTAGAACAAGTTGTTGATGATGATGAAGATGATGATGATGATGATGATGATGATGATGATGATG
>PVKC010017059.1:0-20428 GCA_004027635.1 Crocidura indochinensis
GTTGTAGGCTAGCGCAGGCAAGGCAGGCACCTTACCTCCAGCGCCACCGCCTGGTCCCATAAACAGATCTTTCTAACTCGTTATCTTGGTGTTTACACAGGTCATAGGACAAAGCATAGGAATAGTCTTTATAGTTCTAGAAGTTCTGTTCCATCACTGTTGTTGTATTCAAACTTTTATCATTGGTAGTCTCGGTTTTTGCTCAGATCCTAGGGCAAAGCCTGGATTAGAGTTTTAAATTATGATTCCAGTAGTTCTATTCCACCACAGTTGTCACAGTGAGACCTCTGGGATTGAAGATCATGGTGTTTGTACAGATCCTAGGCCGAAACCTAGGCTAGGGTTTTTATATTGGTCCCAGGGTAAGTACTGCCCAGTCTTAGTTGTCAATGTCAGTCTTCAGTAGTTGGTAGTCTTGGTCTTTGCATAGGTCAAAGAGTGACATGTCTTCTAGTTTCATCTTATCATTGGGACTCTCTGCTCTTGGATCAAGTTATTGTCATTTCCTCTGTCAAAACTGGCATATATTGGTCTAGAGAGGTATTATTCATTAATAAACAACTAATGAAATTTTGATTGTATAAAAACCATCCATATTCCTAGGTAAGACTGCATAGTTTCAGTTGTCAGATAACATTTTTTTCTTAAACTAGCCTCAGCACCATGAGCAAGTAGTAGGGATAAGGTAAGTTGTTTCTCTGACAAGGACTCAATTGGTCTCACTTCTTGTTATAATTCATAATCATAACTGTTTTGTGTAAGACTCTCATCTTGGCCTTGAAAGGCTCTGAATAATTTGCTGGGAACATAAATAGTGAGAAAGTCTTTTTTGGAAACTATGATGGAGATAATAAAAAAAAAGGTCTGAGATATTGATCAGAAAATATTTAAATTAAGAACTGACATTGGGGCCGGAGAGATAGCATGGATGTAAGGCATTTGCCTTTCATGCAGAAGGTCAGGGGTTCACATTCTGGCATCCCATATTGTCCCCTGTGCCTGCCAGGGGCGATTTCTGAGTATATAGACAGGAGTAGCCCCTGAGTGCTATCGTGTGTGACCCAAACACCCCCCAAAAAAAAGGACTGACAGTATTGCTTAAGAGATACAACAACTTATTGGAATAACTAGCTCTATTTATATGCGAGGTAATACCTCAAAAATGTATAATATTGATACAAAACCTACCACACTTTGTGGACATTCAGTTAAATGATGTATTCCCTTACTTTGTAGCCCATTTAAGAGGGGTTTATTAATTTACTTTTTATTTTTAATTTCTTCAAATTATAAAAGATGAAAAATATAGCATTCGTTTGGGAATTGTTTAACCATACATAAAAAGTGTATTTCATCTATATGAACTTTGACTTAATACAAGTTATTTTTCTGCCTTTGAGATTTATTTTTTTAAAGCAATAAAAAATGTGCAAGTGACTAGAATGTGCCTTCAGGTTCAGAGATTTTTGCCTAAAACAAAAAGTTTGCACTAGCCTGAAAGCACTTGATTAGCTAAATTTTGCTTTCCTTTTTTTCTCTTTCCATTTTTTCCCTTGGGAGGTCTATGAATACCATTCTCTCATAGTATTCTGTTACATTTTCTGGGCCTCACCAGGCTTACATGGTTCCTACAGAATTAAACTTCAAAGGTAGCCATAAAGAAAAATTTCATGAAACCATGTAGACATATGGAAAAAATCAAATGCTTTCAAATTTAGAATCAAAATTCAATTTTTGTAAACAATGTTAATTCATTTAAAGCAACCAATTTAGATAGAAAAACAGATTTATTTAATCCTATTTAAGAAATATCCTGGTAGAAGTCTTCATCAAACATTCATACACTAGCAACAGAAAGGAATCTACTCTAGGCAATATGTGAAGCAATAGAGCCAACCCATTTTTTTCTTAAATTTATGACTGCAAGCAAAAACATTTTTAAAATGTCTATTATGATCCTTAATTATAGTGTGCCTTTGTCGAAAGGCATACAAAAAAGATAATAAATTGACTTTATAGTCATACAAAATGATAATTGTCATCATTCTTTATTTTGGGGGAAGATTTAACATGAATGTAATGAAAATAAGACATGTATTTCCCTAGAAATAAATTTTTCCTAGATTACTCATATAATGATTGGTATCTTTACATTTCTGCTCTACATTTCAGTTCATTTTGCCCTAATAATAAAATGATACTTGAAGAATTTAATTCTAAGAAATGCTTTCAAAGAATTGCTGGGGCACTGAGAATTTATTAATAATTTTCCTCCAATTATCTTTTTCCAACAGTTCCTATAGAATAAGCTCCTCGTATGCTTCTTAATTTATCCCTCAAATTAAGACTAGTAAGACTAATGAGATGCACCTTGATTTTTTGGATGGATGTGGTGACAACATCCATATATATATATATATATATATATATATTTAGTAGACTTTATTTTTTATTGTCATTTCAGTGGCAATTTGAATTCTATATTTTTGCCAAATTAGAGCATATAGAATAACCTTAGGGTATGATTTATAAATTAAAGTATTCTGTAGAAACAAGTACCTTGAGTGGTTGCAAGTAAAAATAAAATGGTATGAGCTATCTAATGAACAAAAAAGACTGTAACTTAAACAACTGTGGTATTATGGTCTATCGTTAATTTAGATGAGTAAGTAAACAAATGAGAAGGGTAGATACAGATTCATATTTTAATATTCTACTAGTTATAATCATACAGAAAGAAGCTCTTTTTTATTTTATGCCTTAACTGATTGCTTCCTGAGATATATAATTTTCCCTTCCTCAAGACATTGATCACATATAGATGTGCCATCTTAAGGATTTGTGACACACTAACCCAATCTGAAAATGAAGAAAATAAACATTTCCTCAAAGAAAAATTACAGATGTCCACAAGGCACATGAAGAAAATGTTCCACATCTCTAATAATCCAGAAAATGTAAATAAAAAAACAATGAGGCATCATCTCACATCACAGAGACTGATGCACATCACAATCTAAAAATGAACAACCAGTGCTGGTATGGATGCAGAGAGAAAAAAGATTATCATTCACTCTCATTCACTACTGATGCAAATGTAGACTGGTCCAATATTTTTGGAAAATAATATAGATATTCCTCAAAAAACTAGAAATTGAATTTCCATATGACCCAGCAACAGCATTCCTAGGGATAAACCCAAAGAACTCAAAAACACTGACAGAGAAGCCCTCTGCATTCCTATGCTTGTCAAGCACTATTTAAAATAGCTAGAAACTGGAAGCAACCCAGGTGCCCTGGAATAGATGAGTGGCTAAAGAAATTATGGTACACCTACACAATCGAATACTATGTAACGGTTAGGAAATATGATGTCAGAAAATTTTCTTATACTTTGGATGATTACATTTTCTTATACATGAAGATTATTATACTGAGTGAAATGAGTAAGAGGGAAAGTTAGAGACAGAATAATCTCACTGATTCATGGAATATAAGAAAGATAAAAGATATTATGGTAATAATATCTAGAGACAATTGATATAAAGGGAAAGAGGACCTGTCAGTTCATGATAGAAAGCCTGCTACAAATAGCGGGTCAGTGTAATTCAGGTAGAGAAAGGACCACTATGACATAAAAGTTAGAACTGATCCCTCTGAACAAAAATGGGGAGCTAAAAAGGAATAAACTTATATGCATGATACATACACTTTGGTTAACAGTAGTACAAACTATAGACTTAAAAGAAGGGAAATAAAAGGAAGTGAGAGAAACAGAAAAAGATAGATAAGATGTTTGCCAAGGGACCAGAGAGATAGCACTGTGGTAGGGCATTTGCCTTGCACACAACAGATTCAGGATGGATCTGGGATCAATTCCTGGCATCCCATAAAGTCCCCTGTGCCTGCCAGGAGCGATTTCTGAGGACAGAGTTAGGAGTAACCCCTGAGCGCCATTGGTTTGGGCTCCAAAACAAAAACAAAAATAAAATAGAGATGTCTGCCAATAAGCAGATAGGGAGAGCATGGGAGGATAATTGGATCATTGGTGGTGGGAAACATGCACAGGTGAAGGATGGTATACATTTTATTACTGAAACTCAATCATGGAAAGTTTTGTAAAAATCATGTTTAAATAAAGAAATTGTAAAAAGGAAAAAAGATTTTGTGACATAATATCTTTTAGATGTCACATAGAAGCAATGCATTATCCATATTAAATATTCAACCTCATCTCAAGATGAGGTGTGAAATTTATTTAATAACTATGTGATCCACTTCTCATATTATGCAAAGGGGAGTAGTCACAGATTTTTTTCCTTGTCAAAGAGCCACACCACAACACAAAAATACCAACACATTGAAAAAGTCACAGTGAGAAAGTAATGCAGAACCCAACCATGCTGCTTAGGGGATGAAGATGATAAGTCTAAAATATCTGTCAGCTATAAAACCACTCTGATAAAAACCTTAAAAATGAAATGTTCAAGATATTCAAGCAACTTAAATAAGCCATGAAACAGAAATCCTTTAACACTCAAGAGGAAAAGAGGGTAGAACTGTGAAAAATTCAACAGAAATGACAAAACTGAAAATTTTTGGTAGAAAGCAAACTCTGTGATATGCCTCACCAGGAGAATAAAAGCTATAGTAAGAGAGATCAAAGAAAAATTGAATAACACTTTCAGGCAACAACAGATGATGTTTAAATAAAAGTAAATGAAAGTAAGAGAGAAAGATTTCTCAAAGCAAGTGAACAGAAGACAAGATATAATTTGGATAAATTCAACATAAATGTTAGCATCATTGGACTTAAAGAGAACCAAAGAGGAGGATACCCCTATAAGAAGCAACAGTCTAAGACAATAGAGCTAAAGAGTGTATGCACCCACATTCTGGATGCACAAAAATTACCAGGTAAATAGAACTAAATAATAACACAAATGTACATCTTAGTTACAATGATAAACATAAAAAGATAGAATATTGAAAGTAGCAATATAAAATTAAAATAATACAAAAGAGTATATTTTAATATGTACAGCATATTTACAGTATATATTTACAAAAACAATCCCTCAGGCCTGAACAAATTTATGGAAATTATTTAAAAAATCAATAAACGAACTGCCTCACCAAGAATACATCACTAACTTGACTATCATTCAATTTTGAAGAAAATATTCTCATATTCACAGATAAACAGCACCTCAGAAATTTTATATACTCAAAACCAATTTTAAAATAAAAATTAAAGAGGCTCCTTAAAGCAAGATAAACCCAACAAACATACTAAACTTTTATAAAAGAACAAAATTCCATGACAATTATTTTTCTTAATATTAACGCCCTAAATGCATCAATTAAGAGACACAATGTAACAAAATGGATCAAAAAATAAAATCCAACATTCTACTCTCACAATAGATAATTATTAGACTGGTCAGAGCAAACAAAGATTTAAAGTCAAAATTTGGAAGACAATCCTTCAATCAAACTACTCCCTTAAAAAGACTGATGTGAGGGCTGGAGCACTAGCACAGCAATGGAAATTTGGCCTTGCACCTGGCCAACCCATTCAAAACTGGGTTCAATCTCCAGCATCCCATATATCCCCTGAGACTGTCAGAACTGATTTCTGAGTGCAGATCCAGGAGTAATTCCTGAGCACTGCCAGGTGTGCCCCTATCCTACCTCACCCCCAACCCCCCCAAAAAAAGGCTGGAGAGACCATACAAATATTATATTGCATATAATTTAGGCTTTAAAAAGTTGTAAGACATAGAAAGCATCATTTTTAATATCAAGGTGAAAGCACATCAGGAAGAAATCACACTCATATATACATATGACCCCAATAATGGACTAGGAATAATAGACTACCTATGGGGAGAAAATTTTGTAATTAAAAAAAAGCTAATACCTAAGATATATAAAGCATCCTCAAAGCTCAAGCAAAAAAATAGAACACTCATCAAAGATATGGAGATAAACATATACTTTTTCAGATAATATATAAATATGGCCAACATGTATATGGAAAGTGTTTGTAATATTCAATTATTGGAAAATGAATATAAAATAAGAGTGTAGCATTTCACACAAGCAAGAATAGTCTATATCATAAAGTTTAAAAATACTAAGTACTAATTTGGGATGTGGTAAACAGGAGTTCTCATTCATTTACTATTAGTAGGAGTATCATTTTTATTTAGTCTCTTTGAAAATGGTTTACCAATGTCTCAAAACAGAATTGAGTTTCCATAAGATCCTAAAATTCACATCCACACTTATTCCAGGTAATCCTAAACAGTAATTCAAAAGGATATATGCAGCACTGTTCACTGTGTTATTATTTACAGCTAAGTTCTGGGAAAAACCTCAAATGCCCAACAAATGAATAAAGAAATTGTGATATATATATATATCACAATAGATATATACACATCCATATATGCACAACAAAATACTCCTCAACTATAAGAAAAGATAAAATTTGCAGTTTATTCTAATTTATATGAAATTAAAGGGTGTTATGGTCTGTGATATGAGTTGAAGCAAATCAGAAATCCAAGACTCATTCAGATGACAGAAAATAGATTAGAAATAACTAATGTAAATAAACCTTGAGATATGGTCAAAGAATTGTAAACTGAATAATTATAAATGGAAAGAAAATTTGAATAATAAAGAGGGATCTGGACATAACATATCAGCATCACCACAAGTTTACTACTATAATACAGTGATGACAGGACTTGCCTTACATGTAGCTGACCTAGGTTGAATCCCCAGCATCCCATATCCCATATATTCCCCTGAGCCTCTCAGGAATGATTCCTGAGTGGAAACTAGGATTAATCCCTGAGCACTTCAGAGATATGACTCCCAATCAAGGCAAAACGAAACAAAAAATCAATAATATTAATAATTTTGCTGGTTCCTCAGTTGGGAAAACAAATAAATATGGCAGTATATGTTTATAAATACTTTTTGTGCATGAATAATAGACTAAATATTCATTTATATTTTTAAAATATTCTGCTTTTATAGCTTATTGGTAAATTCACAAAACTCTTCTCATTTCTTACCCAAGTTCTTTCTCCAGAAGACTTTCTCTTTGTTAAAAAAACATTTTACAAAACAGTCCTTTTTATTAAAGGAATGTTATATATGTGTATATATGTGTGTTATATATGTGTATATATGTATGTATTTCCCTATAAAACATCATAATAAATAATATGTATATTTTTGTGATGAATAATAAAATATTAAAAGAACAACTTCAACAGAAATATCACAGTCATCATTAATAGGAATGTTGAGATACATATCTTTTAATAGAAATCAATGTTGTCATTATAGCATTATATATTGTCATAGGTTGGTATCAATGTTTGGTTTTAAATTACAATCTATTTCTTTTTTTTTTTTTTTTTTTTTTGGTTTTTGGGTCACACCCAGTGACGCTCAGGGGTTACTTCTGGCATTGTGCTCAGAAGTCGCCCCTGGCCTGGGGGACCATATGGGGCACGGGGGATCGAACCGCGGTCCGTCCAAGGCTAGCGCGGTAAGGCAGGCACCTTACCTTCAGCGCCACCGCTCGGCCCCAAATTACAATCTATTTCAAAGAACATGTGTACACACATTCCTTGCAAACTAAAATTTTTCTTCTCCATGATTTCTTATCAGGGAACACTCATAACTCATAACTCAGTCTTTACACTTTCAAAAGAGTGGGAGTCTCAATCAAAAGAAATTCTATGTTACAAATATTTATCTCCTTCAGTATCATTGCTGATATTTACACTTTACTCCACTTCTAAAATTCAGTTGTTAGAGTAATTAAATGTCCTTTTGCTAATTGCCAAAGATAATAGAAAAACTTCCACAACTCTTCAAATGCTTTTTATTTACCTGTGAATTTCTCACTTCCCAATTGTAAAAGGTGAGCTTATCTCTATTTACTTTGGAACTGACAGTTCTATAAGATGACCTACTTTCATTTATTACTGCTGATATTTATTTTATTTGCTTTATTTATGGGCTAGAAATAACACATAAGATAATCAGCATGCATTTGGGTCATTGAAAATACTCCAGTTACATTTGCATTTTTCTGCAAAAAGTCTAAAGTTTTCTTTGATGATTTAATATATCTGAACAGAGAGGGGAAATTACCTTTCTATCCCATAATTGAGAGTAAAAATAAGGAGATAATATAGAGAAAAATAATGGCATCCACCAAGATCTGTTATTATATAAATTATAAGTTTGATCATAGAATTTTGTCTTACACTCAGAAATCAACCCTTCAGGGCCCAAATCTATGTAAAACAGAGACCCTGACCCTCGATGCATCCTGTGTAACCCAGAAGACAGAGGCATACCTTTTTATTATTACTGAGTTTCAAGGAAGAATTAGCTTTGTTTTACAAAGATATGACAGAGAGAAGTCAGCTCTATGTCAATTATATTAAATTTGGTTTAGAATATGAATACATTTGTTAATCTCAGTTTTAAATTCTAAATTTTTAAGTTATTTCAATTTTCCATGTAGACAATATATAATCAGTCAATAGGATAATTTTATTTATTCCTTTATTATGTATCTCTTTTTTTGCCTTTATGCTGAATAAGACTTAGAAAATGATATTGAATAATAGTAATGAAGAAGACATCTTTACACAATAGGGAACTCTGATGCAGCTATAGATGTAGTATGTTATTAAATCTATTGTTACACGGTTTTCTATTTTGGTTTATCCATTTACTATTTTCAGTGAAGTACAGATCAGAATTGCAATTACATAATCATAATTACAGATCAAAAGTTGCCAGTCTGCTCCCAGTCAGATCCATTGATTTCTGTTCTCAAAAGAGATAAAAACCAAACCATGAAAAATCATAGGTACACTGACCACACAGCTGAAAGCTGGCAATCTTAGGAAGAGAGGGCAGGCCAAGCCCCCACCCTTCAGAACCATGTCAGCTGCATCTATTAACCATAAACACTGCTTTACCTATGTTTCTGCCTCATACTCTTCTAGGAATCTCTGCAGAGATACCAATCTGACCAAACTCCAGATAGCCTAGTATTTGGCCTGATATAAACAGAAAAATTTTGGAGTAGGTATGAGCACCTTCCTTATGCCTCCCCTCCTTCCCAGAGATCTGGCAGCTGAAAACATGTTCCACAAAAACTCCATTATCAGTAATAGTGCTTTCAATTCCTGGACTACGTGGGTGCTTTTGCAGCTGTCTAACATTCATTTTTTTAATATTGTCATCTTAATAGGAATACACCAATTTATATGCCAATGTAGCTGAACTCAATGTTTAGAAATAAATGAAATAATATAATGGTTAGCTACCAAGAACTTACTAGCCTTCTGGCAATGATTTAATGACTTCATTAGAGATATAATAATTTTCAGAAATTTGCTAGTTGCTGTAATTCTTTTTTTTTTGGGGGGGTGGCATTGGTTTTTGGGTCACACTGGGACACTCAGGGGTTACTCCTGGCTCTGTATTCAAAATTGCCACTGTTGGTCCTAGTTTGATCAAGTATTGTGCTCTCTCTCTAGGCCCCATAATTCTTAATTTTTCCATTCTCTTCTCTGCTGTTTCCTTTCTATTCTTTTTAAATAAATTTGCTCTCAATTTTCTAGAAACAAATGTATTACAATAAACTGCCAACTGTGATACATTTTTAGATAAAGTAAATTAAAAAAGAATTAACAATAACCCATCTTTGAGAATAACATTTTACCTTTCAAAGCATATTATGTTACACCTGTCACTATCCACTGATATAATCTCCATATTTGCACCTATAACATCACTCTCTCTCTCTCTGGTAACTTTAGTTCTGTTCATGTTCATAGTTATATTTTTATTTATTTGCCTAAATTGTCTCTTCCTATTATGGGTATAGGTTAAATAGTTTATTATTTGTCTTTCTAATTTTCTTCACACATGCTATTCTTTTATTTTATCCATTTATTGCTAATGACAAAATATTTTTTGCATTTGAATATTACTTTATTGTATAAATATACACATATGATACAACTTCTTGATATAATTGTCTAGTAATGTTCTCTTAGGTTGTGTCCATATCTTAAAGCATTTAAAATAAAACTGCAACTAACATTGTGGCAATCCAATTTTTCAAATTAATTATTTCATAATTTTGGAAAGATACCCAGAAGTAGGATTGCTGGTTTATGTAGTAGTTTGATTTCTGATTTATAAAGAAATTTTATAATTTGTTCCAACTTGGCCCTATCAAATTACATTCCCACCACAAAATTACATTTTTCCTTTTACCAAGCCTATAATCATTTGTTATAAGTAATTTTTATGTCAATCATTCTTATGTGTAAGATGACTCTTGTGGTTCTGATGATTATTCACCCAGTAATAAGTGGTAATGAGCATTTTCTCTTATGTCTATCAGCCATCCATATGTCATTTTTATACCAGTGTCTATTCAGGTCTATTTTTTTTTTCATTTTTTAAATTGAAACTTGTTTTGCTGAATGCATGAGCTTGTTAAGTTATCTTGGATTTTAACATTTATAGGATGAACATATAATGTACAAATATATTTTCCATTCAATTAACATATTTTATTATGCTTTCACTGTGTAGAAGTTTTTTAGTTTTATGTAATCCCAATTTTTGAATGATCTTTAGGGTTGCCTGCAAGTGACATTCAGGATGTCTGTGGGTTCCCCCCTGGTATTACTAAATTAATCAGATCAGTGATGGATTGCCTACATACAAAGCTTTCAATCCTGTACTCTATAATCTGCAATTATTTATTTACTCTTGTTTTCACTTACCTTGTCATTTAAGTTAAGTTCCATAAGAAGCCTGTAATGCAAATATTTTGAATACACTGTTGATATCATACTTTTTTCTATGTATTTCATAGCTTATTACATAGGGTATTACATGTATTTACATGTATTTCATAGTTTATTACATAGGGTATTACATCATAAATTTAACCATACTGCATTTATTTTCGTGTACAATATTGGAAAATGATCCAATTATATTCTTGAATTTTGGGCTGCTCAGTCTTTTTAGTACATTTATCAAAGATATTTAATTTTTCATGGTTCCTTTGTCATAGATCAAGTATCACACACATGTGAATATCTACTAAGCCTCTCTATTTCTTCTTTCACAGCCAATTATACATTTTCAGTTTTCATCTGGTTTACCTATCAAGGGCTAACAAGGCAATGTCGAAATCTTATATTAAGTTACTATTGATGTCTTTCTTTAAAGCTATCAGCAATTGCTTTAGATATTTTACTGACCACTCATTGGGTGCACATATGTATTGGTGCTATTTCTTCTTTACATATTTCTTGATTATCAAGAAATATCTATTTCTCTACTATAATTTTTAAAAGCTTAAAATTATGTATTTATATTTGAATGGCCACCCCAGCCTTTGTAAGGAAGTTTTTGCTTTATAGTCCTCCAACCTTTGACTTTGAGTGTTTGCTCTGACTATACAGATGTATTTCTTGCAGGCTGAAAAATCTTGGGTTCAACATTTTGATCCATTTTTACCACTCTGTGTCTCTCAATTTGTGCATTTAGCCCATTGACATTGATGATGATATAATTATGATTATATAAGATTAAGTGTCACCTTTTTTGTAGGAAGTTGATGTCTCTTGCTGGTCTCACACACCTCAGCTTAATTCAAACTGGGCTTTATCTCTCAGACTCTTCCTACAGCTTATAGTCTCTCAATTTTAGATGAATATAAATGATTTTTAAATTTTTAATGAATATAAATATTTTTCGTTTCTTTTTTGGGGGGGGTCATATCTGGCAGCACTCAGGGTTTACTCCTGGCTCTATGCTGAGAAATCGCTCCTGGCAGGCTCGGGGACCATACGGGATGCCAGGATTTAAAGCACGGTCTTTCTGCAGGCAAGGCAAATACCTTGCCTCCATGCTATCTCTACGGCAAATTTTAAATGAATATGAATTGGCAAATTCACTCCCAATACTACTGAAGAGGACAAAAGATGGGATATAATGATAGTGTTACTTTCCTCACATGCAGTCAACTTGTTTTTAATCACCAGAATGACATATGGCTTATATGCTCACCAGAAGTGGTCAACCATACTTTATTACCTATGCCCATCACAGAGTTATAAGTAAACACTGAGCATAGTTAAGCCTTTACTCCCTAATACAAAGCTTTAATCTAAAAATATGTGCTCCCATGTTTCTGCTAATTTAGTCATTTTATTATAGCTAAAATATAAAAATCAATTACCCAACAATGGATGAGTTGATTAAGATGTTTTATACATGCGTACATATTAAGATGTTGTATACATACTGAATGCAGAACTACTCAGCTAAATGAAAATATAAATTGTTGCTATTGTGATACTACCGATGGAATAGAAAGGGTTCATTTATAGAAGAGGAGGATAAATAACATGATCTGGGTCACAGGTAAGATATAATAAATCAAAATTATATCAGCAAACAAAAATAAAAGTAGATATTATTAATATTTTCATAGGAACTGCATTGAATCTATGTCTTACTTTGGGAAAGATGACCAATTAAGTTCTACTCATTCTCTATACCAGCTCTAAATCAGTAGCCTCAAGCCTGAAGGAAACCAATTTAAGAAAGTTATACAGGTGTTCTCAATGAAATCCAGAGATCTACAAAATGAACAAGAAGGGTAGGTCCCAAGAGAATCAAAACCAAGTATTTTATATAAACATCACATATGGGAAAAAAATAAGCTCCCTGAATTAGAAGAACTATTTCTGTTTTGGAAATTGTTCTGGAATTGTCTAGATTTATTAGCAAAGAAGCAGCATTACCTTTTGAGCAAAGCATGAACATGATGGCCTAGGTATAACTGGAACTGTTTTATGTTAATGTACTGGATGGCTTTAAACAGGGGAGATTATAATGAGATGATTATCTCTATTGTCCAGTCATACAGACTATCTGGCAGGAGCTCAGTTCATCCAGGTTATAGGACCACCTAGGTAACTCTTGAGATTCAATATCAACAATTCCCTTTCTTTAGGGCTATATACCTCATTTCAAAATGCCTTTTAGTTCCTTTTAGTCCCTATCAACTATAATGATATTACATTTATTTTAATTTTATAAACTTTGGGTTGTGAGTTACACACAGCACTATGCTCAGAGCTTACTCCTAGCTTTGCTCTTTGGAATATCTACTGACTATAGTCAGATACCATATGTGGTACCAGGGATAGAACCTGAGTAAGCCATATACAAGTGCCCTCCCACTGTACTATCATGCCAGTTCTATTACTTTTGCTACTTTTGGGTCTGATAATTTTCTTTTTCTTTTTGTAAATCTCCAGTATATTAGCAAATTTTAATTTTGAAGGAAAGAAAAACCTTAAAGCATTAAAATATACTGGTTTGTTGTGACTGAAAAGTGAACAAACATGAAAATTACTTGACTTGGAATTTATGAAATAAATCTCAACACTACCAGAAAAATTCGTCCTTTCTATCTGTATCCCTTTTAATGTTGTTTGTTTGTTTGTTTTTGTTTTGGGGACACACCCAGCAATGTTCAAAGGTTACTTTTAGCTCTGCACTCAGGAATTATTCTTGGTGGTGCTTGGGTGACCATATGGAATGTTAGGACTATTTCAAAGCAAATTCAATACCCTTTGTATAATTGCTCTCCTTCATAATTTGGGGTTATGCATGTTTTTCTATATATATTGAAATAGAAAGAATGTGGGAGGGGAATGATTTGTTGCAGCCAAGAGAAGTGAATATGAAGGACCTGTGTTTAACTTTACCTGTGATCTCAGAAATCTTTACCAAATCTATGATCAACATGTACAAAATATTTTCTGAAAACTGGCTTAACAAAGCATCTATGACCAGGGACTAACCAGTAAACTAAGGTGAATTTAAGACAAAGATATATACTCCTAAAAACAGAGACCCCACTTTGTGCTAAAATGCTGCAAATAGAAAAAGATTTCTAAGATATAAACTTTCTTTGGAGATCAGGAAATTTGTATTAAATACCTAGAACCACAGATTTAGGATCCTATATAATATAGGAATAGGAGACAAGAAACTATATGGTCTGAGCAAACATGGTCTGTTTGCAACTTGCCTAATATACCACTAGTGATTCTGAATGTTACTTTCCAAAATAACAGAAACTGAGATCTAATTTCTAAGCAAAGTTACAGACACTCTAGAAAATAGCTGAGCAGGGAGTAGGCTCAGAGACAATGATCACAGCTTTCTCTCACAGCTGAAAAGAGCCTGGCAGCCCAAAACTTATTATTTACAAGTCAACTATACACTTACAGACATAAAGCACCCTATGGATTTTTCAAAGCATGAGGAATTGGTAAGAGTCCATGTTGTCTACTATAGGTAGCCCCAGACCTGACCACCAATAATTTGCTTGTCTCAGCTCTCTATAAGTTTCAGAGTGCACAATTTCTCAATAATTGGCATTGATATTTCTATCTTCTCTTAAACCTTACCTGCCATGAGATCCTTTGACACTGCCCAGGTCACTCAAAAAGTGTTAGTTTACTGACAACCTAGAAACTTGTAGCTACTAAATCTAATGCACAGCAGTCATTGGCTTCTTATGAAGAAGTATACCTGGATATTGATCAGACCCATTTGAGAACCAATTCTAGATTTTCCCACAGGAAACTCAGGTATTTGTGACAGCTACCCTAGGTCTTTTATCAAGGCTTGTTTGTATCTTTGCAGATAGCATGTACTATTCATTAGTCTGAGCTCTGTTACCATCAAACTGGTGCCCAAGAGAGTTCTTAATCCATACCAGCAGTTTGCCCAGTTACCATCTAGGTCTCATCTTTGTGGTCTGGTAATTGAGTGGCCGTTGGTGTGGTACAGCCTGAAAATTCCTTATCATCATCATATCCCCTTTGACTTAACACAAAGCATCTATGGGCAATTATGAGTGTATATTCCTACTTGCTTCTAAATAAGTCCTTAACATGCATGCAGTTACCCTACCACTTGCAGTGAAATATTATTATAATAAACAATTCAGTAGTGGAATATTATGTTTTTTTCAAAATAAAGATATGAGAATAAAATTTAATACATTTTAGGTGTATGTCATCAAATTCTACATTATGTCTGCTTACATCTTTGCTTATGTCTATTTATATTTGTAACTACAATATCTATTTCTATGTGGGTTACCATTTTTTTATTTTTATTTTATTAAAGAACTGTGATTCATGACGATAGTAATACTTGAGTTTTAGTTGTAATTTTTTCTCGAGAGCAGGAACATTTTTTGTCTTATATTCCTAACATGACACAATGTATATAGCAAGTACATCATCTTAGGTACTATTGTCTGAGTTACAGACTTTTAAGCAGAGCACAGGATTTAAAAAAAATAGAAAAGAAAAGAATATTTTTTCATTTATCTATAAGTGAGTAAAGAGAAGGCTTCAATCTCAGCAAAGTAGGTAGGAAGGCAGAAAGGAATATTTTAAACTATTGGATTAACAGAAAAGACGATAGCATGTAAGACCAATAACAAAATATAAATATCATGACATCTCATCTAAATTGCAGTGGTTAAGGAGAAATTGTTCATAGTAAATAGGTGTCTCTCATTCTAGAAAAGGCAATGCAAGATGCTTTTTTTCTCCAGTGGATGGGAACCAATTTTTTATTCTATTATTATAGGATAAAATAGATCAACACCACAATATAGTTCTTGAGCATATTTTGTTATTGGCAATAACAGGTTTTGTTGTTTGTAGTACGATGGGGATAAACCCAGGGCCTCACACGTGTCAGTTTAAGTTGCATCCCTAACCTTCTTGACTTTTTTCTTAAGAAAGATCATTGTCTCCTCTATGGGTTTTAAGACAAAATAAAAGATGGGCCTGAGTGACAGCACAGCTGTATGTCATTTGCTTTGCAGGCAGCTGATCCAGGGTTCCCTGACATCCCATATGGTCTCTCAAGCTAGGAGTGATTTTTTTACAATGCTTCCTAGTCTGCATTTTCAACTAAGGTTCAGCACTCAGAGCAAAGCGTGGTCTTGAGACAGGCAAGACTAGGGAACAGCAGCTGCAGTGACAGTGGGTAGTTTTCTGAATCAAAATAGCCATTGTGAACTCGGGCTAGTGCACAAAGAGAAGTACCAAGCTTCTTCACTTTGCCCCAATGCAAAAATCATGTCTTCTATTTCAGGAGACCACCACAATATATAGAAACATGACCACGCTGCAAAGATCACAATAGGAAGACAACACTGAACCCAACCACACTTAGTGAATGAAGATGGTGTTCTGATGACCTAATTAATATCAGCCACCTATATAGGCTCGCTGAAAATATAGATGATAGTCAAAGAACTCAAAGAAACCAAGGGGGAGGAACGATACTCTGGGACCTGGTGCAATGTGGCTGCTAAGTTTGGGGGCATTTTGAATGTGCCTATGCAAAAAGGAACAATGCCACAAGGTATTATAGGTGCATATGAGGGCAGAGGTAACAAGTCCAACAATTCCCATAACCTGAGTTTTAGCATGAACTCTAAACACTAGAGAAACTTATCTACTAGAATTCCCTACGAAACAGATACCCAATACTGGAAGAAATTGCCACTACAAAAGAATATATTAATAAGGGTTATACCTATTAAGATAATACATCTAAAGAAATATTCAAAGGAGATATACATGTCCCCTTTAAGTCTTTTCAAATAGTCAGGGAAGAGGGTAAAATCCAAAGCACAGCCTCAGCCTGTGATTTGGTCTTGTGGAGTCTAAATAATGGCTTCCAGAAGTCACGTATTAAGAAATGTCCTCAAGCTGGGGGCTTCTCAGAAACCTAATCTGGTAGCAACTAAAAGTCGACAGTGAAGAGAGGTGGGGGGAAAGGGGCCACCAAGAGCAAATCAGTAGCAGTGGAGTTTCAGCGTCTTCTCAGGCTGAGAATCTACTTTGTTTTTTCACTATGGAAGCTGGTTGGCACTTTGCTGGGGTGGGGGGAGTGTTCTGCTTCATGAGGAGTTCAGAACAGAGTAAAAAGGTTTAAACAGGGAAATAACGATGGGGATGAGAAAGTGAAAGATTTTTAAAAGAATTTGTTAGGTGGTAAGCAAGGGAGGGATGATAGGAGGAAAAACAATATACAACGTAGACATTATATATTACAGATGAAATTAGACAGACATAGAGATAGCCAACACATACACTCATGCACACAGATAGACAGACATGAATGTGCCTATGGGTTACATGCATGGGTTACAGTTGAAAAGCTTACCCAGGTGAAATGGGATAGAACACTTAAAAATATAAAGCCCACAAGTAAAACTGTCTTTATCCCAATACCACCTTTCTTAATTACCATATAATTATAGCTAAACTTGTTCTAGAATTTCTTTAACTATTTGAGAGAATTTATTACTTCCCATAAATTTTAATAACATTTGATATATATCTCAAAAATACCCCCAAACATAATGGATATTTCTATAGAAATTGCATTGAATAAAATGATAAATTAATCTATAAAATGTAGCCTTTATAATTATCTCAAATATGAGGACATCAAAATACCTTTAATCCTATCATTAGATTTTTTTACCAGGCTACAGAATATTTCAGTGGAGTAATATGATTTGTGTCTCAATAATACAAACCAAATATGAGCAAATACCATCTGAAGCATGCTTTCTGGAAACTATGCCAATTATTAAACATGTTCTACCAAGCTCTGAATTGTCTGGGTACTATTGCAGTTTATTCTCATGACAAGTCTAGCTTTGAAAAATGTATAATTGAAGAAACCACACATTTTAAAAATCTAATTAAGATAAATTATTTTTGTAGATAAATGTTAGTTTGTTATCTTTTAGCTATATTTTGTCTTCTATCCTAAATTCTGAAAAATAATTTTAGATATTTCCATTTACTTTCCTCTCTCTTTATGGAATATTGTAAAATTTTAGTAGTTGTTCTGCATAATGTTGAGCAGAATCATTTCTACTGAGTTTTAAGACTAAATAAAATCTCCTGTCATTCATGAAAAATAAGAGGTCTTTGTTGGGACCTTTTTTAAAAAAATTCTCCACTATCACCTGAATTTTTTTCATTTTCCTGTAAGTCTCTGGAAACTAGAATCACATAAGCATTCCAGTAAAACTATGCTGTTAAGGAGCCAAAGCAGATGTACATTGTGTAGGGCTTTGTCTTGCGTACAACAGACTGGTTTTATCTCAGGTATTGTGTATGGTTTCTTGAGTCTGACAGGAAGGATTCTTGAGTGGAGAACCAGGAGTAACCCCTGAGCACTTCTGAGTGTAGCCCAAATACAAAAATATGGTAAAAAAAAAAACTCTTATAATGAGGCAACAAATACAGTTCAAGAGGAAGGATCTATTAGTTTCTGCTTTGAGAAAGTCTCCCAAAAAATAGAAGAACTATGTTAACCAAACAAAAATCTTGTCATCTAAAACAAAGAAAGATAATAAGTCTCCTTCCTCAATTATAAGCAAATAGAGGAAACATGTCTCTAGCACATATAAAAGATCAAGATAGTACCATTGATCATAAGAAGCCCCCAAGAAGCATCCAAGCATTGACTGACTATACATATGGAAATACAATATCCTGCAGATACATACACTGGAAGAGTGATATAGCTAACAAATGAGGAGACATTTGCAGTGGGAGTCTTGTGACTTGAGTAATAGTATAGCACAGTGGGTAGGATGCTTGCCTTGCTCTCTGCAAACCAGATCCTTATATCTCATATGCTTGGCCAAGCCAAGCAGGTATTGATCCCCTCACCACAGAGACAAGAATGATCTCTAAACACTCCCAATATGGGCCTCCCTGAAATAGGAAACAACCCCCCCAAAAAAGGTAAAGTGGGATATTCCTTTAACATATCCCCATTCCACCCCATTACATCTCATTTCTTTAATAGGTGCATTTGAATATTTAATTATGCAGTTTGTGTCCCATGCTTATGGCTGATTTGACACTCGTGGTTTAGATAAATACCACAGACCCTAACCATACAACTAGTACAGATCCATGCAACAACACCAGGAATCCAAGTCCACCTAGGAAGTCCCTAAAATGACTATGGCACTAGCCTGTGCCATGTTGATAAGATATATCCTGACTAAGAGGAAAGAGAAACAATTTGATATAAGAACAGACTACCCTACCTCATCACCTAATGGTAAGATGGAATCAGACAACAATCAGTCCTTGATATGCACAACACTATTTAGAGAAGACTGACTTTAACACTCATGACTGAAAAGATCTTTTCCTAGAACCAATAAGAAAGATCCTAGCCTAGGCTTCGGTCTAGTACTTATACAAAAACCAGGATCTCTAACTCCAGAGGTCTGTCTTTGACAGCCACGACTGAACAGAACTTCTGGAACCACAAAGGAAAGACTATACCCTAGACTTTGTGCAAAAACCACGAACACTAACTACAGAAGACTAAGTACAACAACCATGACAGAGCAGAATTCCTAGAACCATAAAGACTCAATCCTAGACTTCATCCTATAAGCTGTGCACAACCAAGATCTCCAACTACAGAGGACTGATTTTGTCAGCCACAATTAAGGAGAATGTTTCCTGGCATCAGAAAAGGACCTTGGGGATCATCAAGAAGCCTGTCCAGAGACTGAAGTAGTTCCCATGACAATATACTAGAAGAGTGGAAAAACATGGTAACTTTTAGGCTAAGGGAATTCCATTTCTAATTTCTTCAATACTTACTGTACTTATGCAAAAAAATAGAAAAAAAACACAAAACCTTGCCACACCCTCTTTAGTCTCCCCCTTATATACTCCCCCCCCCTTTTTTTTATCTCTCTCACATTGTAGCCATTTTAGCTGGTGTTTTTGCTGTCATGTTTCTTGTCAATGCCTGGTTGTTTTCCTTTTTTCTCTTTCTTTTTCCCTTTTCTCCTTTTAAATTGATATTGATATCTCTAGAAAGACCCCTCATAGCATCATTTTTTTCTTTATTTCCTTTTTTCCAACAGAACCACGGAACTTGAATCATCTTGTTTTGCCTCATAAATGGAGAGGGAAGGAAAAAAAGTGGATGGTACCAGGAGCAAACAATCATATGAACATTGAATGAAAATAAAAAAGGATCAGACCCAAAAAATAAACCCAAAGTCACCAACAACAAAATCAAGATACCCAATCTACATCAAGATATATACAAAGTGACCGGCTACACTAGCAGTCCAAGGAGCAATTGGGGAGGTATGGAATACATGCTGGGATTAGGTGTGGAGGGAGGACAACACTGGTGGTGCGTATGATCCTTTTTTTTTTTTTTTGTCCCC
>PVKC010017060.1:0-20418 GCA_004027635.1 Crocidura indochinensis
CTGGGTCATTGGACCTCAGTTGTTTCCACCGAATAAAGCTGATATTTCCACAAGTCTGACTCTCCGTGAGCTGTTCACTCGCCGATTCACCTCAGAACCACTGGTTACTGGGTGGTAGACGCGTACCCCGAGCTGAAGGGGAGAGACCTCGTCCTCCCTACCTCCGTTAGAGAATCTCTCCTGGGAACGGATTACAGCAGTTTGTGTCTTCATATCATTTGTTTCCAGGAACCTTTTGATTTCTTTTTTGATTTCATCTCAGACCCACTGGTTATTCAGTATGAGACTGTTTAAATTCCAGGTGTTAAAGTTTTTCTTCTTTGTTCCTTTGGTATTCAAAAATAATTTCAGAGCCTGTGGTCAGCAAAGGTAGCCTGCAAAACTTCTATCCTCTTGATATTATGAAGATATGTTTTATGTGCCAGCATGTAGCCTATCCTGGAGAATGTCCCATGTACATTGGAGAAGAATGTGTATCCAGGTTTCTGGGGATGAAGTGTCCTATATATATATATATATATATATATATCCACTAGGCCTCTTTCTTCCATTTCTCTTCTCAGGTCCTATCCATTTATTTGACATATCCATTGATGACAAAGCCGTGTTGTGGTCCCCCACAATTATTGTCTTGCTGTTGATGTTATTTTTCAACTTTGTCAACAATTGTATTAAATATTTTGCTGGACCCTCATTCGGTGCATATATGTTTAGAAGCGTGATTTTTTCCTGCTCTACATACCCCTTGATTAATATATAATGTCCATCTTTGTTCCTTACAACCTTCCTGAGTATAATGTTTGCATTATCTGATATTAGTATGGCCACTCCACCTTTTTTATGGGTGTTGCTTGCTTGGATAATTTCCCTCCAGCCTTTTATTTTGAGTCTGTGTTTGTTCTGACTATTCAGGTGTGTTTCTTGTAGACAGCAGAAAGTTGGATTGAGCTTTTTGATCCATTTAGCCACTCTGTGTTTCTTGACTGGTGCATTTAGTCCATTGACATTGAGAGAAAGAATTGTCCTGGAATTTGATGCCATCTTTACATCGAAATTTGGTGTGTCTTTTGGTTAGTCTTGTCTTAAATTAGGTCTTTCATTTTTTCTCTTAAGTGTGGGTTTGAGTCTATAAAGTTTCTGAACTGTTTTTTCTCTGTGAAACTATGTATTTTTCCATCGATCCGGAAAGTTAGTTTTGCTGGGTACAGTATTCTAAGTGAAGCATTCATTTCATTCAGTCTTGTCACAATATCCCACCATTGCTTTCTGGCCTTGAGTGTTTCAGGTGACAGGTCTGCTGTAAATCTCAAGGATGTTCCCTTGAATGTAATTTCCTTTTTTGACCTTGCTGTTTGCAGAATTATGTCTCTATCTGTGGGATTCTTCATTGTGACTAGGATGTGTCTTGGGTTATTTTTTCTGGGGTTTCTTTTGTTTGGTACTCTTTGGGCATGCAGGATTTGATCCCATGTATTCTTTAGCTCTGGAACATCATCTCTTTAATGATGTACTTGACCGTTGATTCTTCCTGGAAATTTTCTTCCTGGGTCTCTGGGACTCCAATGATTCTTAAGTTGTTTCTGTTGATCTTATCATAGACTTCTATTTTCATCTGTTCCCATTCTTTGACTATTTTTTCCATTGTCTGTTCATTTGTTTTAAGTTTCTTTTCCAATCTCTCCTGCTGTATGGAGTTATTTACCTCATCTTCCATAGCACCAATTCTATTCTGAGCTTCTTCTGCCCTGGTGTTGAGATTATCCATTTTGTCATTCAATTCATTTACTGAGTTTTTCAGACCTGTTAGTTGACATGTTATTTCAGTTTTGAGTTATGTGATTTCTGTCATCTTATTTTCTTGTTCTTATTAGTGTTCTCTTCAACTCAGTCCATGGTTTCTTTGAGTTCTTTCAGCATCTTCCATATTGCTTTTCTAAAGTCCTTATCTGAGAGATTGATTAGTTCGTTGGTCATTATCTGGTCATCAGAACTGTCATCTTTGTTCTCTCTGTCTGACACTGGCCTGTGTTGTTTCCCCATTCTCACACTTTTTGAAATTTTGAGATTTTTTTTTTGGTTTTTGGGCCACACCCAGTGACACTCAGGGGTTACTCCTGGCTATTAGCTCAGAAGTCGCTCCTGGCAGGCACGGGGGACCACATGGGGAACTGGGGGATCGAACCGAGGTCCGTCCTAGTTTAGCGCAAGGCACCTTACCTTCAGCGCTGTGTGTTTTTCTGTGTTTTGAGGTGGTATTCATTGACTAAATGATGGACCCAGCCACACTACTCTGGTTCCGCCCTTTCTGGGTGTGTCGATTTGCCTACAAGGGAGTGGAGTCCTCCATGGATGAGGCCTCACATAGATCAAATCTTAGGCCCAAGAACGCAGCACGGAAACAGTCCGGAAAGAAGACAGTGATCCAGCACAGTCCTTAGCATGATGTTTTATTTCTCCTTGTTGTGATGATGCTCTTTCATTAGAAAGAGCCCACGGCTGTGTAGCAAAGCGGAGGTTCCACAGCTGCTTTTCGGCCCACTCCCAAGAGTTTTGGGTGACAGGAGAGTAGAGAGAAACACAGGGGCAGGACTCACAGTATTTTCTTTTTTTCCGCAGTCAGACTGCAGTGGGCATGCGTAGATGAGCAGAAATTCCCAGCCTGATGTCACAAACAGGGGACCTGGCTTTTGCAAGGTACTGCTTCTTGCCGGCCTTCACTTTAAGAAGGAGTTTCTGGGCGTTCTTGCCCTAGAATGGGCCTCTGGGAAAGCGAGTTGGCCACCCCCAAGAGTTTTGGTCAACAGAAGAGTAGAGAGAAACACAGGGACAGGACTCACAGTTTTGTTTTTGTTTTTCTTTTTCCGTAGTCAGGCCACACTTGGCAGGTGTTTATGCACAGAAATTCCTGACGTCACAAACAGGGGACCTGGCTTTTGCAAGGTACTGCTTCTATCTCTATTTTTTCTTTGGGAAGTATCTACTCATCTCTTCTAATTTTTGTATGGGATTAGTTTATTTGTTTGTTTTCTTGGGTTTTTTGTTTGTTTGTTTGTTTTTTGGTTTTTGTGCCAAACCCAGTGACGCTCAGGGGTTACTCTTGGCTATTCACTCAGAAGTCACTTCTGGCAGGCACGGGGGACCATATGGGGAACTGGGGGATCTAACCACGGTCCGTCGTAGGTTAGCGCAGGCAAGGCAGGCACTTTACCTCCAGTGCCACCGCCTGGCCCCTGTTTGTTTTCTTGTTAAGTTAACCAATGTCATCTACATCTTAGATATACTGATCCACATTGATAGCAGTGTTTGCCTTGCATGCGGCTGACCCTGATTGGATTCTCAGCACTCCATATGCTCCCTGGAGCCTACCAGAAGCAATTTTTGACTGCAGATCCAAGAGTAACCTCTGAGCACCTTGGGTATGTCCCAAAATAAAAACAAATAAACTAAAATACACCCAGAAAAGAAACATATCTTAGATATTAACCCTTTATCAGATGGGTATTGCTTGAATAGTTTCTCACATTCACTGAGTAGTCTGTATCCTAATCACCATTTCCTTTGAGGCACAAAAGTTTAATGTTGTCCCATTTGTTTATCATTTTTGGCCACTGGTGTTTCATCCTTAAAGATGCCTTTAGCTTCAATGTCAGCAGAATTCTACCTGTTTTACTTACATTTTGTACTTAATGGGTTGAGGTCTAATATCTAGGTCTTTAATCCACTTCAGTTAGACTCTTGTGCATGGAGTTGAATGGAGGCCTGAGTTCACTTTTTTTTTTACATGTAGTTGACCAGTTTTCCCGGAACCATTAATTAAAAAGGAGTTTTTGCTCCATTTCATTTATCTTGCCCCTTTATCAAAGGTTAATTGATCATGTCCCTAAGTGTCAATCTAAGGGCAACCAAGACAATTTCATTGATCTGAGGGTTTGGGGTTATTTGTAGTGTGTTTTATATATGGCAAATATCAAGACTTTATATCATGTGTTGACTGTAAATATTTTCCCATTTAGTTATTTTTCTTTGTGTTTTAGCCTGTGTTCCTTTTGCCATGCAGAAACTCATTAATTTCAGGTAGTTCCATTTGTTTATATGAATAAACAATATAAATATAGATATAGATATATTACTTTTGCCATTGATATCAGATAATACAAAATATCTTTGAGATCCAAATCCAGAAGTGTTCTCACAAGTGTCTTCACAGTGTTGGGTTGGATCTCAAGATGTTTGATCCACTTTAAATTGACTTCTATCTTAGGTTTGAAGTATGTATCGAGCTTTAACTTCTTACATAGTTATCATTTTCACAAACATTTGTTGAAGAGATTTTTCTTCACATTTAATATTCTGAGTTGCTTTATCAAGAATTAACTACCCTTATATATCAGGGCTTGTCCTTAGGTATTCATTTCTGATCAATTGATCAGAGACTATATTTATTCAAGTAAGCAGGCAGTTTTGACCATGATATCTGTAAAATATTGATCCAAGTTAGGTAATAAGATGTTGAATCAGGCCCTTAGGATAGACTTGGATGGAGAATGGAGGCCTTTGTCTTTAGGCTCAGGACCACTTGTCTCCATCCTCCATTAACCATCAGGTTATCATCTTCAGGTGGTTGCTTCGGGTATTGAACTCACTCACAGGCAGGCTTCATGAGAGATAACATCTTTATTGCCCTATCCAGCTGATGTGGCTGCTAACCATTTAGGCATGTCCTTCATAGGTAGCCCTGCATCTTCTTTCATCCATGTCATCTCTGACTTCCATGCTGGCAAAAGACCAAAAAGGGCAAAAGGGCCTAATCCTCTCTCCTCAAGGCCTCATCTATCCTTTCCAAGACCCCTCCCAGTAAGTGGGAGGATTCTAGTAGGTAAGGTTAATGTAATATCTGGTTCCCAAGACTCCGCCCAGAAATGTGCGGGTCTCAGGTGGTTACCTGTATGGAGGGTGGAGTTACGATAAGATACTTCCACATTTCTTATTTTTGGGCATGATTTGGCTATTAGTGTTCTTATCTGATTCCATACAAACTGTCTTATAGCCTTGTCTATGCCCTGAAGAATGTCATCTAAATTTGGTTGCGGATTTCTTTGAATATGCATATTAGTTTAGGTAAGATATATATTTTAATATTATTGTATCTTCCGAAAAATGAGTATGAATATTTTTCCATCTCTTAAGGTCTTTTTCTATCTCTTTATTAAGTGATTTAAAATGATCACAGTATAGATCTCCTACATCTTTTATTAAATTGATTATAGATGATTGGTGTTCGGGGATAATATTTTTAATGTGCCAGAATCATGACCTATTTCTCTTTTGATTCAATTTTGTATATAGAAATGCATCTGGGAGGGAGGGGAAAAAGAATAAATAAATGCATCCAATTTGTGTTTATTGATTTTTTAAATTATTTTCTTTATTCTCTATTTTTTATTTTTTTATTTTAATTATGACAACAAAGATGCAAAGAAAAAGGACAGGGTAAAGTTACAGTGGAAGCACAATCACCCATAAACAGAATTCTCAGTAGTCCCATCGATGATATCCCAGTCTTGAACATTCAAAGAACATTAAGAAAAACAAAACTGCACCCATGTACAATACAATTAATTTGTTCCTCAAATCCCCAGTTGTAGTACATACTATTTCTTAGCAACACACAATATAATCTAAAGCCGTTAGACTTATGTAACTCCTTCAACATTGAGGGCCAAGTACATTTATATAGTTCCATGCATATGCATACTAGTTTAAGTTAACCTCAAAAGTTCCAGTGGGTTGTTTTTCATAAGGATTGGAGTCAAAGAAACATAGTAAAAAACGGTGTTAGAGTGGCATTTGTTTGCATAGGCCCACCAAAATATAAGGGACATGGAAAGAAAAATTATGGCCTAAATACAAGGAGATCCTGCCCCTGAAGTTTCCTTGCAAAAGACCGACTCTAGGCTCCAGGCAAACTAGTTTGTCCAATCCAAGTCATCGTCTGGAGTGGCAATACACCTCCATTCCTCACATAGTCTCTGTTGTTGGTATCATGCTTCTGTATTAAAGATCGTGCATATCCCATATTGCAGTCAGGATGGTGCAGAGCATCCTCTCGTTTCACCTCACACTTAAGGGGCAATAGAGAGAACCATGTCCTGTAGAGCAGGTCATTGTTGTTGTCAAGTCTTCTCAGTGTTAGAGGAAGTCTCTTTTAAGGAGGTGGATGGCAGAGCCTTGGTAGTGTCTTTCCTGGTAGAGGATTGCTTCCAGATGTTGCTATAAAAGACCTTGGATGTTTCGTAGATAGCTTGCCTGGTTCCAGCGTGAATGGAGGATGCCCATTCTGCTGAGGCCTGTGCCAAGTCATTATATCAATGTTCAGGGTTTAAGGTACATTGTACTGAGATTTGTGTGTTCCTACCTCTGTTAGATAAGAACTTACCTGTATGTATAGTGTTTTCCCATTTTAATGTGTCTATGCAAACAAGGATCAATGCCATGTAGCGTTATCAGCGCATGGAGGCAATAGGAACAAGACCAACAATCTCCATGACATAGTTCAACCATAGCATTTAACTGAGGGACATTTCCACCAACAATCCTTACTGAACAGCTTACAAAGAAAAGACAAGATGAAAAGTGGTTAGAAAAATCATGGTAGAAGAATATATAGCTATTAAAGAAAATACACATAAAATATTCAAAAGATATATGTGTTCAATATGTGTTCAATTTATGTCCTTCTAAATAGTTCTAGGATTGTTAGATCCACTGTATGTCTATGGTCTGAGATTAGAACTGTGTGTTACTTAAGTTAAGAAGGGTAAATATGAGGTACTGATGGTCCCCGAGTGGATTACAACATGTAGACTGGTATGAAATTGCCAGTGACAGCCTGGGTATAGCTGAGCAGCTATACTGCCACCCCCAGATATATCTGCCACCCCCCAGATCAAACTCCACCCCCTAAGCCAATATCTGGAGCTGGTCTGGAAGTGGGGAAAACCCAGGGTGCCCCATAAGGTCCTCCCAGGAACCTACCTGGAAATCTGGAGGAAAGAGGAAGAGGGGGGTCGGGTGACCCAGGTCGGGGCCCCCTACCCTAGGCCGGGCCATGAGGCCTCTGGCACATACGGAGGTCTGCCTAAGACCAGCCCGTGCTGGCTGAAAATCCTGCTCCAGGAAGGGAGGAAGGCCCTCCCAGGCCCGAAGGACAGGAGCTCAAGACCCACCCCTTAGCCAATCTGGAAGTGGGGAAAAACCAGGGTGCCCCATGAGGTCCTCCCAGGAACCCATCTGGAGATCTGGAGAAAATAGGAAGAGGGGCGTCGGGTGACCCAGGCCCGGGGCAACCCTACCCTAGGCCTGACCAAGAGGCCTCTGACACATACAGAGGTCTGCCAAAGGCCGTGTTTATTGATTTTTAAGCATTGTGTTATATTGTTATAACATTGTGTTATATTGTTTGTTTCTTGAAGGCTTTATGTGGATGTGTTATGATACTCTATGTATATTATCAAGTCATTTGTGAATAGTGTTATTTGACTTTTTTTTTTCCTAATTTGTATCCTTTTGATTTGTTTTTCTTGCCAGTTTGCTGCAGCCAGGATGTTTAGCACTAAACTGAATAAACATGAATACATAGGACAACCTTGCCTGTGTTTGATCTCAGAGGAAATGCTTTTAGATTTTCATCTTTAAGAATGATACTGGATGGAGCTGGAGTAATTGCACAGTGGGTAGTGTGTTTGCCTTGTACACTGCTGACTCAGTTCAATATCCAGAATCCCCTATGGAACTCTGAGCCTGCCAGGTATGATTTCTGAGTTTAGAGCCTGGAGTAACTCCTGAGCACCATCAGATATAGCCCCAAACCACAGAAAATTAAAAGAATGCTACTGATTTGGGGCTTATATATAGTCATTACTATCGTGAAAATATTCTATATAATGTATCTCTTTTGATTTGTTTATTTAAACACTGGATATAAGGTTCTCATAATACAATTTTCTACAGATAAATTTGTTCACAATTAAATTACAATTATACAGTGCAAAACAACCTTCAGCAGTACATATTGCCTGCCACAGCTGTCCCCACTTTCCTCTCATCCTCCCATGTCCTTTTCTCTCCCACCAAACCTCCCCTTCTTGCCTTTAGTGTATATCTCCTTGCATCTCCTTTTTTATAAAGAAAATTTTATTATGATCTCATTATTTACGATGTTATTCATAATACAATTATTTCAGGCATTAGTTACTCTACACCAGTTCCACAGTGTGACCTTGTCTCCCAACCCTTAGCAGACTCAAATTTATTTCATATTATTTTGACATAGAGACAAGGTAAAGAATCTTCAGAAATTTGATCACTAAAAGTTAGTTTGTAATAACTGTTATTTTCACAGTATTATTTAGACCATTGTCCATTGACCATTGACCATTACTGGGATTCTTGGTGCTCGTTTAGGTTTCTACTTATTGCTTGCTCATTGAATTTGGTGTTCTTTTGCACAACTTTTTCAGCACATTTTCTACTAGGCAGACAGCACTATGAAATTTCAAGGTGTTTCACAATCATATATGTGGCATGTGGTTCAGGAACTATGGAGCTAGGATTATTTGATTTATTCACAATTTTGTGAGATTCTGTTGAGGGTTTCGGCTGGTTGTGGCTACAATGCTGTACAGAAGACAGAAAATAGAATCTGTCTGTCCTTATTCTGAAGAGGCCACAGAGTTGTTAGCTCAGACCATTCTCTGAGAAGAATTGTTGACAGCATCATTTTCTTTCTGGGCATGTCTTGTTTGATAAAGTGTTCCTCTCCTTAACACATTGTATATAGGGTCATTAGACATTCTGTTGATTTCTGTGAGTATATTATTGATCTTGAATATCAGCCCTTTATCTGATGTACTGAATAAATATATGTTATCCCAATTATTTGGGAGTCTTATTCTAAGTTAAATTTCCCTTTGAAGAAACTTTAAATTTTTAAATAGCTCCATTTGTTTGTTTAGGTTTAATTTGCCACAGTAGTAACCTAATTAATTAGACATCTATATGCTCAATTTTCTAAAGTTCCTCAGATTTTTTCAATTAATTTTATGAATTATGATCTAATTTTGAGACCCTTAATCCACTCTTAAATTATGTAGGCATTATACATAAAATTTTAGTTTATTTGCATTCATATCCAGTTTCTATTGAAGATATTTGAATTGCTCTCATTATACGCTGATTCCAAGTATCATGAATTTTCTGTCTATAAATCTGGGTACTTAACTCTTGGCTTTCAACTATGGTACAATGTTGATTACTATGGCTTTGTAATACAGTTAAACATTGGGAAATGTTATACTTTCAAATTTTTACCTGTTAATATTTTACTATTCAGTGAGTTTTATAGCTTCATACAAATTTTAGTAAAATATACTACATTTTCAAAGAAAAATATGCTCTTTGAAAAATGTCACTGAAATTTAAAAAAAAATTGCCATAAATGTGCATGTTACTTATGGTTAAACACTCATTATTACAATGATGTTTCTTCCAATACATGAAGACAGAATGTCTTTCTACTTACTTGAAGAAACTTGGAAGCAAATTAATTAAAAACCAGTATGACAAAGAAGAAATGTTGGAAGTACTCAAAAGATTTCTAGAAACATATGAGATGAAGACATGAGATACTAGTACATATCTCAGACACATATCAAGCAACTTTTAGAAAGAAGTTTATAGTAATTTAAGGGTATAATAGAAAGAAATAATGTTTTCAGAAAACTAAGATATCAATATATAGTTCTAGTAAAAGACCAACAAAGAGAACATTAAGCAACATAAAGGTAAAAATAACAGCACAATTTTAAAAAAGAGAAATTAAAAGCATTGAAAGTACATATAAAATCAAAAATTGGTTCTTTAGAAAATAAATGAGATTTGCAAGATTAAAAAATAAATATTAATTTCAGATTTTATAATAAAATAATGTATAGTAGCATAATAAATTTTATTTATAAAAATGAGATTTATAAGAAAATAATGGAAGCTTAGAGTAGATATCAATGAAGAGGAAATCAAAAAAGCAATCTGAAAGATCAGCAAAAGCAAAAGTTGGTTCTTTGGAAAAATAAACAAGAGTGATAAACCCCTAGCAAACTTAAAATGAAGAGAGATAAACCTAATAAACTGGATTAGAAATGAAAAGGAGAAATGCAAAATAGAGCAACGAAAAAATTCAACAAGTGGTGTTGGCACAACTGATCAGCCACTTGCAAAAACACGGACTCAGATCTCCAGCTAAGATCATGTACCAAGGTCAAATGCAAATTAATTAAAGACTTTGATATCAGATCTGAAACCATAAGATTTATAGAACAATACGTAAGTAAAACGTTCTAGGACATTGAAATTAAAGGCATCTTCAAGGAAGAAACAGCACTATCTAAACAACTCGAAGCAGAGACACCAAATGGGACTATATTAAATTGAGAACTATTATGCTGATTGAAATACGCCAGAGGGAATGATAGTCACAGAATAATAGTCTCACTCATCTATGGGTTTTAAGAAAAATAAAAGACATTATTGTGATGAAGTCCAAAGACAATAAAGATGAGGGCTGGAAGGACCAGATCACAATATGATGCTCACCACAAAGAGTGATTAGTGCAACTATCATGACTATGTTAATGAGCTAATGAGTGAGAGAAGTAGATGCCTGTCTCAAATGCTGGTAGGGGTAGGGAAGGAGTTATAGGGAGCATTGTTGGTGGAATGTTGCACCAGTAAAGGAGATTGTTCTGTTTATGATTGGAACTCAACTTCAGTTATGTTTATAATCATGTTGCTTAAATAAAGATATTACTTTAATTTTTTTTCTTTTTTTTTGGGGGGGGGTCACACCCGGCAGTGCTCAGGGGTTACTCCTGACTCCATGCTCAGAAATTGCTCCTGGCAGGCACGGGGGACCATATGGGGCACCGGGATTAGAACCGATGACCTTTTGCATGAAAGGCAATCGCCTTACCTCCATGCTATCTCCCGGGCCCCTACTTTAAAATTTTTAAAAATAAAATAATATTGACATTTATTATAAAATAAATGGGATTTTTAATTACTACCATGCACAGGATTACTATGAAAATTTATTATAAAATTTGAGAATCTGGAAGAAATGGAAAATGTTATGTTAACAGTATAAAATTTTGTTTAATTACTTTATTTTAATAGTGTAGATAAAAATTGTTAATGATAAAATTTAGCCGTACTATGTACAACACCCTTCACCTGTGCATATTTCTGCCACCAATATCCCTAGTTTCTCTCCTGAGCCAACCTCTATGCTGGCCACTAGGGGAAATATTTCCTTCCTCCCCCCCTCTCTCTCACACACTCTCACTCTCACTCTCTCTCTGTAGTTTGCACTGTTTCTAATAAAAGGGTACCATGTATATTGTAAAACGGTAATTATTTCAAGCTGTCATAATGTTCCCAACTTATCCATATGGCCCTATTTTCTCCGTATATTATCACCATTCTACCTTTTCTTTTTTACAACCCACAAATAGCAAAATGATTCTATACCTTTAATTATGTCTATAACTTTACCTCTAACTCATTTCAAACAGCTTAATACTCTCCATATACATCCACATATAAGCAATTTTCATAAATTCATTTTTTTCTAACAGATGCAGAGCATTTTATTGTGTAGATGTATCATAGTTTCTTTACACACTTATTTGTTCTCAGGCACTTAAGCTGTTTCCAGAATCTGACTATTGTGAATAGTTCTGTAGTGAACATAGGTGTACTATAATAGGCTTTTCTACATTATGATTTTTGGATTCCAAGGTTATGTGCCTAGATGTGATATTACTTATCATATGGAAAATAAATTTCTAGGTTCTTAAGAAATATCTAAATTTGTCAAAAATGTTGACCAGCCTACCTTCCCAACAAAAGTAAATGAGTGTGATTTTTTCCCCGTTTCTATACAAGAATTGTTTGTTCTTGTTCTTTGTGATGTTTGCCAAAACTGAGATGTGAGATGGTATCTCATTATTGTTTTGATTTGCATCTTCCTGATGATTAAAGGATGTTTACATTTTTTCATGTATTTTTTAGCTTTGTATTTTTTGAGAAAAGTTCTGCTCATTTCTTCTCATCATTTTTTGATGGAGTTAGACAAATTTTCTTGCTAAGTTTCAACAGTTACTTATATCTTATATCTATATATATCTTATATAGAGATATATTATTAAATATATTATATATTATTATATATTATATATTATACTATATATCTTATATCTTAGATATAAGATCCTTATCAAAGGGGCATTGAGTGAATAGTTTATAACATTTCATGAATTCACTTTTTCCTTGAATCTGCAGAAGCTTCTCAGTTTAATGTAGCCCCATTTGTTAATCAATGAAATTTTATTATTTCAGTTCTGATATCAAGATCTTTAATATATTTTGATTTGACTGTTGTGCATATTATTAAAGAGAGGTCTGAGTTCACTTTTCTCATGGTGCTGGCCAGTTTACCCGCCAATTTTTTGTTGAAAAGATTTTTTTCGGGGCCGGGTGGTGGCGCTGAAGATAAGGTGCCTGCGCTAACCTAGGATGGAGCGCGGTTCGATCCCCCGGTTCCCATATGGTCCCCCATGCCTGCCAGGAGCGACTTCTGAGCGAATAGCCAGGAGTAACCCCTGAGCGTCACCGGGTGTGACCCAAAAACCAAAAAAAAAAAAAGAATTTTTTTCCTTCATTTCTAGCTTAAGGATCTTTATCAAAGAATAATTGAACATATATCTGAAAGTCAATCTCAAAATATTCAACTCTATTTCATTGATATGATTGTATGTCTTCCATTGTATTGCTGTTTTCATGATTACAGTTCAAAGTTGAGAATAGTGATGCCTCCCATCTTCTTTGTTCCAAGAATTAATTTAGATATTCATAGAGATTTATTGTTCTATATTAATTTATGGCTTGTTTGATCTACCTCTTTGAAAAATGCTATGGTTATCCTTATAGAAATTGCATTACATTGTACAATCTGTACAGTGCTTTAGAAGTTTTGTGATAATAACATCATTTAATAATGTTAAACTTACCTATCCATAAGCAAGTTATATATTTCCATTTTCATGGTATCTTTTTCTTGACCAACTGATAGGCCAAGAACTTCAAATATTATATGTAATAGAAGTAAGGAAAAGAAGCTACCTTGCCTTGTGTCAGCTTTTAGAGGAAAGGGTTTTAATTTTCCCCATTGAATATGATGCTTGCCATAATCATTTACATAATAAATTATTTTATTATATTGATGAAAGTTCTTTCAATTCCCATTTTATTTAGTTTTTTTTATCATGGATGTGTGCTTAACCTTGTCAAATGCTTTCCCTCCATCTATTGCTATGACCACATTATTGTTATTTTTTTTTTGATAAGTTAGATTAGATTCGTTGACTTAAACCATCCTCACAACTCCGGAATGAATCCTATTTAGTTATGGTTTATGATTTACTTGAGGAATTATTACATTCTCTTTGCTAGTATTTTGTTGAAGATCTTAGTATTTGTGTTTATTAGAGATAATGGTCAATAATTTTCTAATAATTCTCAGTGGTATCACTGTCTGATTTTGATTCCAAGAGGATATTGACTTCATAGCAACTAAGTGTGTTTCTGTTTTTTAAAATTTCTACAATACCTTGAAAAAGAATGAACAGTAAGTCATCTTTAAAGGTTTGATAGATTTCACTATGAATATATTTGAGCTGTATTTTTGTTTTGGTGAAGCATTTTGATTAAAATTTTAATTCTCTCAATTGTTATATTGTCTGTTCAGGTACTTCAGATCTATTTGTTTCAACCTTGGCAGGGAATAGAAGGCCATGAATATATTCATTTTTTTCAGGTCTTTCATTTTGTGGTTTAAAGATTCTCAAAGAATATTTGATTATACTTTGAATTCTTTTATTATCTGTTATGATAACCCCTTTCATTTCTGATTTATTTTTTAACATTTCCTCTTTCTTTCTATGGAAATTTTGCTAGTTGTTAATAATCATTTATTTAAAGCAATTAATTCTTGCTTTCATTAATTATTTGGATTGTTATTTGGGTGTGCAGTCATAAATTTCTGCTCTAAGTTTTATTATTTCCTTCTATCTGCCTGTTTTCAACTAATAATATTGGTCATTTTTCTGTTTTATTAAATGTTTTATTTAAACATCATGATTACAGGGTTGTTTATACTACAACTAATTTTCCAGATAAAATTGTTAATGAGTAACAGTTTTAAAATATACAACAACCATCACCAGAGCATATTTCCCAGCACCAATGTCAAGAGTTTCCCTGTCACCCTCCCGATGCTTTTTCTCTTCTAATTATGCTCCCTGAATTGCTCAGTGAAAGGCATTTTTATTCTCTCTCACTCTGTCTCTTTCTCTCTTTCTCTTTTCTTTTTGATACTGTCGCTTGCATTACTACCAATAAAAATGTACCATGCATGTCAATTTCATAGTAGACCCTCCTCTATTCTAACTACACTCTACTCTTTGCAGCAAGCTTCCTACCATTGACTATAGATGACTAATCCTCATCTATATTGTTTCTGGTTAACATCCCCAAACTGTCTTTTAATTTCCTTATATGCTACATATGAGTGATATTATTCTATGTTTATCCCTCTGATACATTTCTTTCAGCATAATAGTCTCCTTTCCCATCCATTTATAAATAAATTTGATGACTTAATTTTCTAAGAACTGCATAGTTTTCCATTGTGCAGAAGTAGCACAGTTTCCATAGCCCCTCATCTATTGCCATACAACTGGTTGCTTACATATTCTGGCTATTATAAATAGTGCTTCTATGAACATAGAAGTGCAGAGAGAATTTTTGTATTATGTTTTTGTGTTCCTAGGGTATATCCCTAGTAGTGGTATTTCTATATTATATGGAACCTCAATATTTATAATTTTGAAGACAATTTATATTGTTTTCCAGAAAGGCTGGATTAGAGGGTATTCCCATTATCAGTGAATGAGTGTCTATTTCTCATCACATCACATCACATCACATTTTTGTTTTTTGTGATGTTTGCCAGTCTGTGGAATGGGATGGTACCTCATTGTCTTGATTTGTATCACCCTGATTAGTGATGTGCAAAGTTTTTTCATGTGCCTTTTGGCCAACCATTTCTCTTTATGGAAATGTCTTTTAATTTCTTCTCCCATTTAAAAATGACGTTAGATTATTTTCTTGTTAAATTCTATCAGTGTCTTGTATATATTATATATTAACCCTGTATCTTTTTTTCTGGGGAAAAATGCTGTATTCACAGAAGGTAACAACTCGAGGTAAAATAAGGCACATCTGAAAGTTAACCAAGCCACAACGACTGTGTATTTCTCTCTCTCAGCTCTACAGGCATAATTCTGCTTTCACCGTCAGAACATTTTTGTATGGTCTAACAGTGGATGAACCTCCTCTTCTAAGAATCTTTGTACCTGCTGTGAGGACCGGCCGGTGAAGGAGGAAGGATCCAGCAGTCGATCCAACTAGGAGTGGGTGGGAGTGAAGTAGGTGTCCCCCTGAATCCTCTTGATGAGATCATTGTCAACCCCTTCCTGTTGACCACCGTGACAGCCTGCTGGGACAGTAAATTGATTTTCTCATGGCAGTCCTGGTGGTTGCCTCCCCCCCCCCCCCCCCCCCCCCCCCCCCGCTTTCAGCATGGCCATGATGTTTTCCGTGGATGTGAAAAGCAGTTCTTGTCGAATGCGCCTCTCAATGACTTTGGGGTACACCACAGTCCTTCAGAAACGTTCTGCAGGGTGTTCAATATTGTGTCTGCAGTGAGAAATATATTACATATTAACCCTGTATCTTATGGGTATTGATTGAATAGTTTCTCCCAGTTAATAGGCAATTTTTTTGTCCTAGTCATTGCTTTATTTCATGTGCAGAAGCTTCTCAGTTTATTGTAGTCGCATTGTTTATCTTGGCATCCACTTGGTTGGACAGTATGGTTTCATCTTTGAAGATGCCTTTATTCTCAATGTTATGGAATTTTTAGTCTATGTTTTCTTCTATATGACTTATGGTTTTAAGTCTGATCTCAAGGTCTTTAATTCATTTTTGTTTTTATATCTTTTATTTTATATTTTTTCTTGGTTTTGGGGCCACACCCGGTGACGCTCAGGAGTTACTCTTGGCTATGCACTCAGAAATCACTCCTGACTTGGGAGACCACATGGGACGCCTGGGGATCAAACCATGGTCCATCCTAGAGTAGTGTGCGAAAGGCAGAGCCTTACAGTTAGTGCCAGCACTCCAGCCCCTTCAATCTATTTTGATCTGACATTTGTACGTGGTATTTAGTAAAGTTCTAAGTTCACTCTTTTTCATATTGCTGATCATTTTCCCAACACCACTTTTCAAGAGGCTTTCTTTAACACACTGTATTTTTTCCTTTATCAAAGATTGTTGTATATCTAGAGTCAGTTTGATGAAACTAAGTCTATTCCATTGATATCAGTGTTTGTCTTTATTAAAATAGCATGGTGTTTTAATAACCATTGTTTTGTAGTACAATTTAAAATTGGGGAAAATAATGCTGCCCATACTTTTTTCTTCCCCAAGGATTGCTTTAGCTATTCTTGGGCATTTATTGTTTAAAATGAATTTTAGGTGTGTTTGATCTACATCTTTAAAATATGTCATAGATATCTAGAGGGATTGCATTAAATCTGTACAATAATTTGGGAAGTATTATAATCCTAATGATCTTAGTCTTCCCAAACTATTAGCAGGGTATATATTTCCATTTCCTAGTGTTCTCTTTTATTTCTTGAAGCAGCGTTTTATAGTTTTCTTTCTAACACTATTTTAGTTAAGTTGACACAAAGGTACTTGATTTTCTGTGGAATAATTTGAATTGCATTGTTTATTTTTAATAATTCTTTTTTCTCTTTCATTATATATATTTTCTATTTTAATCTGTTCTTAAGTTATTCATGTAGGCACTTTCTTCTTTCCTGATGAATGCTTGCAAAGCTATAATTTTTAACATGCTTTTGCTGTGTTACTTAAATTATGATAACTTATATCTTATTCATTTATAGGAATATTTTGATTTCCAGTTTGATTTTCACTCTGACCCCCTGATTGTTCATTATTGAGCTGATCAGTTTCTAGGTGTTAGTTATTTCTCCTTTTCTGATTGAATTCACATCAGCCTTCTTAAAATAGAGTTGTTTTGTGTATTTACAGATTGTCTTTCAACTTTTGACTTTGAAATGATTTTTTCTCTAACTATTCAGATGTTCTTTCTTTCTGGCCATTAAACAAAGTTGGCTTCAATTTTCTAATTTACTTTGCCACCTTCTGTCTCTTACCTAGTGCATTTATTCCATTGACATTGAGAGAAATGATTTTCAGAGGATTTTGTATCATCTTTCTTATAGAATTTTGGTATGTATGTGGGGTATGTCTTGCCTTAATATAGACCTTTCAGTACTTCTTTTAAGATTGAGTTTGGGGGGGGGGCGCGAGATGGCATTAGAGGTAAGGTGTCTGCCTTGCAAGCGCTAGCCATGGAAGGACCGTGGTTCAATCCCCTGGTGTCCCATATGGTCCCCCCAAGCCAGGAGCAGTTTCTGAGTACTTAGTCAGGAGTAACTCCTGAGCATCAACTGGTGTGGCCTGAAAAAACAAACAAACAAAAAAGATTGAGTTTGAATCTGTAAACTTCCTGAACTATTACTATGGTGCTGTGTATACTTCCTTTAGTGAAGATTTGGCTGGATGGATATTTTAGTGAGGTGTTCATTTCATATCCGACCACTGCCTTAGGGCCTGGAGTGTTACTTGTGATAAATCTGCTGTAAAACTTTAGTTTGCATCTTTGTATGTAATTTGACTTTTTTGACCATGCTACTTTCAGTATTCTCTCTCCAATTATGCTTTTCATCAATGTGATTAAGATATGCCTTGAGGTGCTTTTATTTGGATGTCTTTTAGTTGGTTCCATTAAGGCTTTCTGGATATGAGTGCAAACATTCTACAGATCTGTAAATTTCTCAGCAATGATGTGTAACCAGGGCCCTTCAAAGACAGATTTGGACCCCATTGAGTTTGCCACTCTAGTAGGGTAGACTCTCATGTCTGCTGAATAAACCCCCAGAAATGAGGCACCCTATAGGCTAGGACATCAGCCCCCAAGAGAGATGGAGAAGAGCACCTGTTAGAACAAACACCTAGCATGTCATAATAGACCTCATTTCCTGTGCTTTCCCCATCATATAAATCACACCCCCTCCCAGTCACATAGATCATATCTGATGACATATTGCACATACACCTGGCAAATAGGGCCATTTCTTTCTCTTTGTTCCAGTTTACCACTTAGATAAAGCCTAGTATCTGTGTAACTGTTTAAATATTCCTTCTCCCAGATAATATATCAAGTCATCTTACTGCAGTTGCTCCAGAAGGCCTTTCTCCAGACACCTCTCATTACCACTTTCCACACTGCCCTATCTGGCCTAAGTGAGGTTGCAAAATATTAACAAACTAAATCCAACAATATATAAAAATTATTATAATTGATGGCCAAAGAGAAGTCCTCCCAAAGAGACTTGGAAATTTTAAAATATTCAAGTTATGGGAATATATTCAATCATGAAAATATATCAAAACTAGGAAAACAAAAACTTAATGATCATATCAATAGAGCAATGAAACATTTGACAAATTCCAATAATCATACAAGATGAAAACTTAAGAAAATAGAATAGAAGGAATTTTCCTTAACATATTAAAGCTGTTTATCACAAACTCACTTCCATCATCATAAGCAGTGATGAAAACTCAAAACCTTTCTATAAAATCAGGACAAGGCTTTAATTTTTACTTTAATTATTAAACACTGCATTGAAATTCATTTCCAAAAATGATACAAGAAGTATTAATAAACAAGAAGTTTTAATAAATGATACAAGAAGTATTAATAAACTCCTAACAACAATATAAACTTATGCAATAGTGAAGCTGAATATAAAATCAATACACTGAAGTTCATGTGAATTCTCTATGCAACAGTGAAAGAGGAGAGAGAAAAACTTAGAAAACTATCTATTCACAGCCACACCTCAAAATTGACATCTAGAAATCAGCTTAGCATAGACAAAGAATACCTACAAAGAGAAAATTGCATACACAAATATATGCATATATTTAAATAACTACTGAAGACAAAGGATGAAATAGTCAAATCAAACTGATTTGAATTCCTTTTTCATGAATTGGAAGTATTATTATTGTCAAAATGACAAGCATATCCAAAGCACAGATTTAATTAAGTCCCTTTTATTTATAGGGACTGAATCCTGACAAGTTCTAATGACATTGACCAAAAGCTATTTATATGGAGTAATAAATCTCTCCAGATAAACAACAAATTTGTAAATGGAATATTACTGTGAATATCATGTAAACCACTATGATTAAAATTAAAAAAAAGTTAAAAAAAAACTTAGGGGGAAAGGATGGGTGGCTTCTTTTCCCTGATTTTAAATTATGGTATAAAGTTATTGCAATCCAGATAGTGTAGTTTGGACTAGACAGTCTCTCAGACCAAAGAAAGAGAATTCAGTGTCTAGAAAAAGATCCTTAAACATGAACAGCTAATCTTTTTTTTTTTTTTTTTTGGTTTTTGGGTCACACCCAGCAGTGCTCAGGGGTTACTCCTGGCTCCATGCTCAGAAATTGCTCCTGGCAGGCACAGGGATTCGGACCGATGACCTTTTGCATGAAAGGCAAATGCCTTACCTCCATGCTATCTCCCGGGCCCCATGAACAGCTAATCTTAATTAATTTATTTATTTGGGGTGGGGCACACCCAGTGATGCTCAATGGTTTCTCCTGGCTATGTGCTCAGAAATCTCTCCTGGCCCTGGGGAACATATGGGACTCAGAGGTTAGAACTGCAGTTTGGCTTGGATTAGTCAGGAGCAAGGCAAATACCCTACTATAGCACTATCGTCCAGCTCCAACAGATAATCTTTGACAGAGGAACAAAGAGTAAGTAGTTAAGGAAGAAAAAAAATGTCAAATAATGCTGGTGTGACTTATCAGTTACCTATAAAATAATGAAATCAGAACCTTTCCTCACATCATGCTCAAAATTCTACTTGAAAATAAACTAAGTAGAGTATCATGTCGTCTGCAAAAAATGAGAGCTTAACTTCTTCCTTTCCTATCTGGATTCCCTTGATATCCTTTTCTTGCCTGATTGCTATAGCAAGAAATTCCAGTACTATGTTGAAGAGGAGTGGTGAGAGCGGACAGCTTTGTCTTGTACCAGAGTTTAGAGGAAAGGCTTTTAGTTTTTCT
>PVKC010017061.1:0-20353 GCA_004027635.1 Crocidura indochinensis
AACTTCCTCTTGCTTAAGATCCAAGGATGAAATTGTTTAGAACCAGTCCTGCTCTGTGATATAGGTCTTAGAGTTGCAGAAGAAAAGTCATATGTTTATTGTTTCTCAAAGAAATCAAAGAGATGCTATAAGTGTGAAATTTTTTATTGATAAGATCAAAGTATTAGTGTTCAGAGAAATCCAGTCATCCTAGCTACAGCATGTTGAACAGACAAGTTGATGCTATTTTTCAACTTTCTGATAACATGTATTATGGATCCAAGATTCCCAGTCTTTTTCACATTCCCATACCCTAAAGCAACAACTAAAAATTGGCGGGTGCTGTTGAACTTATGTTTCTGGACTCCAAATGAAATGCTTTCAGTTCCATGCACTTTGAACATTATCAAAAGGTTTTCATAGACACTTACAGAAGCCACTTGAGTACTGAGAATTGTTTTCATAAAGCAAACTTTGAAGGATATACGCAAGATTTCGATCAAATTGTCACATGACTACAGCAACACTAACTATAAGAAGAATATTTCATCTATGATAAGATAATTATACAAACAGAAACAGTGGTTATTATCAACCGCATAGATCTGAAAGCAAGATACATGATTAATGTCTATTTTTAAAGCAATTAATTAATTTTATTAGAAAAGACATGGAACCACATGTAGAAACTTTGGGAAAAAGAAAAAGAGCAGTTGCCATCAATTCCATATGATTATTATTTTAATCTTGGTGTCCTTTTGTCCTTTAATTTAATGCAAAAATAATTATTACTGCTTGAGGTGGCTTACTCAGGAAGCTTACTTACTATACATACAGAGATCATTCCTGGTGGACATGGGGAACCTAATGAAGTTCCAGGGATCAAACCTGAGCCAGCTGAAGACAAAACAATCACCCTACCCACTCTACTATTGCTCAGTCCCAATATAAAAATTACTTTTAAAACTTTAGTTTTTGTAAATGTTATCTTTAGATGTCACTCATATAAATATAGGTTTAATTTATAATGGGATAAAGTTCAAAGAGATAATGGAGCAATATATGATAACATACTTTGATATATTATTATATGATAACATATAATATAGGTACTGAAGTACTGTATGTTTTCAAGGCTCTTTGCTTCTATGTGCTTATGAAACTGATACTTCTGTTCTTTAATTTTTACTTTGTTTTTTCTTGGAGGGGGTGGCTGTCATTTTTGGTTTGGGGGCCACACCCATTGATGCTCAGAGGTTACTTCTGGCTCTGCATTTAGAAGTTACTTCTGGCAGGCTCAGGGAACCATATGGGATGACCGGGATTGAACCCAGGTCAGCCACATGCAAGGCAAATGCCCTACCTGCTGACACCAGTACTTTTTTAAGCTATCTAAATAATCTTGCTTTATGTACAAAAATTGTTCACCACGAGAGCATGGACCAACAGTATAGATATTCTAGCTTGGGTCTTTGTGAGATGGTCAGTGAATTCTTGATAGAGGTTTGGAGTCAGATATTTGTAAGCTAAAAATTCATTCAAAGTGTCTTTGATGAAGTTGCCTAGAGTGGCAGGTATCTCCTGGCCAAGATGTGTTCATCAATGCCAAACTTCTCTTCTCCAATGTATTATTAATTTAAATGTGTAGATTAAGTCTGGCACACAGTATGCATCACACAGGTGTTTGTTGTGTTGATTTTTTTTTTGAATTAGTTTTGTGGGTTTTTTTTTTTTTTTTAGTTTTAGGGTCCTATCAGGTCCTATCAGGTCACTCCTGATTCTATACTCAGAAATTTCTCTTGGTAGTACTCAGGGAACTTATGGGTTTCCATAGATCTAGCCCAGGTATACTGCTTACAAAGCAAATGCTTTAACTGTTAAATTATCACTCTGGCTCTATTGTATTATTGTTACTAGGTGATATTATTATATTTGTTAATATAAATAACTTCAATCTTATTTGTTGTATGGATATCCAATAATGAATCTTTTCATGATATGTCATGAATCTTTTCATTATATATATATATATATATATATATATATATATATATATATATATATATATACCTCTTAACTTGATTCCTGATGCCACAAATAAGTAACCAGAACAGAATTATTTTTATGTAGCTTACTTAAAATAAATCTACATTAAAATAGCTAATAAAGGCTATCTAAGTAATGGTCCATTTTTTATAGTCATTGGTTTCCTTGTCTTGAATTTACTCTATGTAGAAATGTCTCTTTTGAGAACACTGCCCATTAGCAAACCCTCAATGTCCTTCATATGAGTGTTTTTTAATAAAATTAAACCATGCAGCTCTCTTTCCACTTACACTATGCACAGTGGTCTTCTAGAGTTAACAGTCACAACTCAGAGAAGGGCCTAAAGAGAAGTTAGTTAATAAAAGTGCTCTTTTTGGACTAATGAATCCAGGAAGTGTAGATACTACAAGTGTAGACAGAACACCATAGCAACAAAAATGACTTTTTTTTTATAATTAGACTTTTTATAAAGTCTCACTGCCCAATACATTTGGCATTGCCATTTAGTTGTGTGATTGTATAATAATGCATGTTTTAGTATCTTCCATGTGGGAAAATAAATTTTATACTGTACATAAGAAAGACTATCAAATGTTTTACATCTTTTAGATCTTTTAAATCTCTTCCAAGCTCAATATTCCTGCAATTCATTTTACCAATTGGCCCATAAAAATTCTGAGTATCTCTACAAATGCAGAATCTCTCTACAGATTTTCTCAGAATCATTCAATTTGTCTCTCATTTTATTATCTGTGCTATGTATTAAGTGTTATTTCTTTCTTTCTTTTCTTTTCTTTTTTTTTTTTTTTTGGTTTTTGGGCCACACCTGGCAGTTCTCGGGGTTACTCCTGGCTGTCTGCTCAAAAATAGCTCCTGGCAGGCATGGAGGACCATATGGGACACCGGGATTTGAACCTACCACCTTTGGTCTTGGACCAGCTGCTTGCAAGGCAAACACTGCTGTGCTATCTCTCCGGGCCCAAGTGCTATTTATTTCTAAGCAAGAACATATTATTTTCATCAGAAATCCATTTTTAGTAGCCCAATTTAGAATGAATTAAGCAACCAGCTTTCCAAGGAGATTATTATCCCATACCATTTTCAATATTTCATGATTGTTCAAGTTGAAGAACCATTTTCCCAACTAGACAGTGAGAAAGTGAAACGTTTACAACATGAAGCTTTATGCCTTACTGTGATACTTTGGTTGTTAACTTAATACTTTTTTTTTGTTTGTTTGTTTTGTTTTGGGGTTTTTTGCGTCACACCGGCAGCACTCAGGGGTCACTCCTGGCTTTACCCTCAGAAATTGCTCCTGGCAGGCTCTGGGGACACCATATGGGATGCCGGGATTCGAACCACCGTCCTTCTGCTTGCAATGCAAATGCCCTACCTCCATGCTATCTCACCAGCCCCTCAACTTAATACTTTTAGAGTTTTCTCTCCATATTGTAATTGGCCTAAAACATAAACCTTTCAAAAGAAATAAATGGTAATGGTAAGATTAGTACATTTTAGACTTTGATATCTTTATTTGCCAATTGGTTACTATTTTCAATATCATTAATTTATGTTGGCTTTCCACATTTTGATCAAAAAAGATTCACTTCGCCTTGAAAAAAATTAAATTGTTACAGAAGAAGTGAACATTGATGCTCTAAATGTTAGCTGATAGTTGTTTTTAGTTTTAAGAGCATTTCCCCGCCCCCCCATCAGTCCTTTCAAGATACATAAAATAATCATCTGAAATAAAATGCTACCTTGTGGATGTTTGAAATAAATGTTATGAACGTTATTTTAAAAGATTACTTCTCTCCAAACTATTTAACTGTAGAGTCCCGAAAACCAAAAGAGTTGTGTTTATGCCATCGTTCAGCTGTGTGGTACAGAATTTCTGGAGCCAAAAGCGTCCCTCTCCCTGCAAAGGGATGAAAGTTAGAAAACGCCTTTTCACTTTCTGTGGTTTCCATGGTTTTGATTGCCAATGCCTTTTGTTATAGGCAGAATACTTCTATGAATTCCTGTCCTTGCGCTCTCTGGATAAAGGCATCATGGCAGATCCAACCGTAAATGTCCCTCTATTGGGAACAGTGCCACATGAGGCATCAGGTAAGTGGTCTTCATGGAGATATCACCCAGAAAAGGGATTATGGTATAATTTCTTTTTCTTTTTTTTTTTTTCTTTTGGTTTATGGGCCACACCCAGCGGTGCTCAGGGGTTACTCCTGGCTGTCTGCTCAGAAATAGCTCCTGGCAGGCACGGGGTGGACCATATGGGACACCGGGATTCGAACCAACCGCCTTTGATCCTGGATCAGCTGCTTGCAAGGCAAACACCGCTGTGCTATCTCTCTGGGCCCATAATCTCTTAAGATGTGTTGATGTTTGGATGGTATGCTTATCGTGTCCCTACATTGTTTGGGTAAAAGATTAAGATGAGAATGAAGAAATAGCAGTTTCTAATTTCCTAAAAACTCCAGAAATTTGGTGCTCACCAACAACTCTGGATTAAAAATAAGAAAAACATCCCCATGTGAGACATATCTGATCAGTAATTTTGCATCCTTGTAGTGTACATAACAATGTGAAAAGTCAGGTGAGACACTGAGGGCAATTGAGGTCTGTCACAAAAATCCTTTAAAAACACACAATGTATGAAATAAAAGGGAAAGAAGAAACTGAAAAAGTCAGGTATTCAGATTTAATTATCTTTCCTTGCCAAGAAGCTAATAGTATATGATAGTTGCTAAGAGCTTTTCAGCAAATGGATCACCCATTTAGTGCTCTCTCTGGTAGCACATATATTAAAATGAATGTGCCCATTTTTGCATTATTTAATTTGAATTATGACATGGAGTCAAGGTGAGAATTATAGCTCCATTTTTTTTCTTGGTTTTTGGGTTATCCCCAATGGTGTTCAGCTTCTACACTCAGAAATTAATCCTGGCAGCCTTGGAGGACCATATGAGATGCAGTGAATTGAATCTGGATCTGCCACATGCAAGGCAAATGTCCTCCAAGTTGTGTTGTCGAATTATATATGTGTTGTTGAATTATATATGCTTCATTTTTCAAATGAGAAAATTAATGTCTATAAGGTTTAACTGGGGCTGAGAGATAGCAATGGACGTAAGGCATTTGCCTTTCATGCAGAAGGACCACTAGTGGTTCAAATCCTGGCATACAATATGGTCCCCCAAGCCTGCCAGGAGCGATTTCTGAGTGTAGAGCCAGGAGTAACCCCTGAGCGCTGCCGGGTGTGATCCAAATATATATACATATATATTATATATAACTATATATATATATATATAAGGTTTAACTGATTTTCCTAGAATCAAGTATTAGTAATAAATGGTGTAGCTGAAACTAGAATCCAGGATTACTGACTTATAAAATATAGAGATATGTTCATGAATGTGTTACATGAATGTGTTCAAATATGACTTCCAGTGGAAATACTATACACTTGTTTTGCCTTATGATATTTTACACTCAACATTCTTATATAACTATTTTCCTATGTCATTATAGATTTTTCCAAACGTTGTTTTAATGTCTATTAAGTATATTCCATTGTGATATATTCACACATTTGCCTTAGATTGTTTCTAGAATTTGCAAATTTGACATATCACTGGCATCCTCTATAAAGCAATAGATGGTTGCTGGGCCAGAGCCTTAGAGTTTTATTCACCATGACTGTGAACCAAGAATCTGGCACAGAGCTTGTGTTCAGAAAATTCTGGGAAGATTGATTTTTGCACCCAAAAAGTGGAACTGGTCTCATTATTTTGTTCAAAAAGATGTTTAGAAATAAAATTATTGTCTAAAAAGATATAAACTATGAACTTGTGAAAGTTTTTTAGAACAATTTGCCAAAATACACAATTCCACACTTCCATAAAGGTTATGCCCATTTGTACCCTGGCCAGCAGAATAGGAGAGAATTTGGCTAGCTGTGATCTTATCAACATAGGTTATTAATCATGGTAAGTATTTTGCTGACCTAAAATAGTGAAAAACACTTTTCTCCGTGTTCTTTCATATGATTTTTTAATTCCTAGTGGGTTAGAATATATTTTAATGTGCTAGACAATGTAAAATCTCTTCGCACATGTTCACTAAAATAATAGTGTTCTCATTGAATTGTAAAGTCTGCTATTTATTATTTACCTTTGGTTTCACTTTTCCTATTTCCTGTTTTTCTTTTTTGCTTTTTGGGCCACACCCTGTGGTGCTCAGGGCTTACTCCTGGCTCTGCACTCAGAAATCGCTCCTACTAGGCTCTGGGGACCTAATGGATACCAGGTATCTAACTCAGGTCCTTCCCATGTCATCCTCATGCAAGGCAAATGCATTACACCTGTGCTATGGCTCTGAAAACTCCTATTTATTTTTTGAGTGTGGATACAGAGAAAGGCCTTAAAATTTTTTACCACCAAAACCCTATTTTTCTTTGTAAATATTCCCCATTATATTTATGCTGGTAAATTATTCTCATCTAGAGACCAATTTAGTAACAATTTACACAAGCTGCTGATACTTTATAAAAAATTTGGCAATAATATGAGATAATTTACACAGCCTTTTGTATAAATTATCTTTTTGAATAATCAGTGTTTTCAATGTGAGTTTTATTGATTCAAAAATATGGCTCTAAATTCCACATTCAGTTCTACTATACATAGTTTTTAGAGTTCATTTGTTTTAATAAAGGACTATTATAGTTTATACTTCTAAAATACTAATATTTTAAGTCTCTTATTTTATTTAAAATTAGTATTATTTTCCTAGAGAAACATTACAATATTTTTATCAGATGTCATAGAATTAGGAGTTTATTTAACTCTAGGAAATATTTAGGAACTCAAGCTCTCTTCTACTATTCATTTTTAATGTTATTGTTTTCTTTTCCTTTTCTTTTTTTATTTTGGGGGGGGGTCACACCCGGTGATGTGCAGAGGTTGCTCCTGGCTTGGGGGACCATATGAGATGCCAGGGGATTAAACCACGGTCAGTCCTAGGTCAGTTACGTACAAGGCAAACACCTTATCGCTGCACCACTGCTCTGGCCAAATACACAATTCTTTTCTTTATTTTTAAAATATTCTGTTTTCTTTATTTTTAAAATATTCACTTTTTATTTTTAAATAAATATTTTTCTTTATTTTTATTTTTTCTGTATTTTTAAAATATTCATTTTTGGTATAAGTATCAAGGCATCATCATAATTTACCAAGTTATTTGTAGTAGAGTTTCAGACATATATGTTCCAGCACCAATCTCACTCAACTTCAGTGTCAACATTCTTATCAAATTGTAGTCTTCTACTACTATAAGATTTAGGAGTTATTAGGCACACTTTCCCTAATTCCTTGGCATAGGTGCCAACGTAGACAAGGAAATGAAGTGAGAAGAAGCGTCAATTTGAGTTTCTCTTCCATCATCCCATTGCTATAGCATGGGGATCAGCCTTGCCGGAAGATTTGCTTCCAATCTAGATGCATTTGAAAACTAGGGAGCCTGTGTGAAAGAATGAAGAGGCATCAGATTCCGATTTACCTGTATTTGTAGTCCAAGAATATCGATAGCCCATTCAAGAGAGATCAATATTATAAATCCACTCAGATAGCGTTGCTGGGAAACAAGAAAGACATTCTGATCATTGCATTCTTGTAGTATGGCCAACACTCAGACTCACATACCACATCACATGTACCTATCTAGATGATCATTTTCATAAAAATTTTGGACCATACCCATTGTTATTTTTCAGAAGCAGTTACAAATAAATCCATAGTATAACTTGATTTATATTTTATTTTTTCTTCACCTTTTTTCTGATTACTAAAGATATATAAGTTCATTAGGAAGTATTCCTTAAATTACACAGTTAGAGCTGCACAACTTCCAGTCTTATACCTGTGAATTTCTAATTTTTTTTTTATTTTGGAGCCACACCAAGTGATAGTCAAGGGTTACTACTCCTGGCTCTGCTCTCAGGGGTCTTTCCTAGTGGTACTTGGGTGGCCATATGGAATGCTGGGGATCAAACTCAGGTCAGCCGTGTGTGAGGCGAATGCCCTACCCACTGTGCTATCGCTCCAGACCCTGCCTATCTAATTTAATGTCTGTATCCTATATCTTCTCACCTTAATCACTTTTTAGTGACTAAAAGAAGAAAAACAAAACTGACTAAATCCTACCTCTTGTGATATCGAAGCAAGATCATGAATATGTAGTATATGATTATTTTAATCATGTTTAGAATATTTTCTAGAATGCTAATCTTGTGCCCACATGTACATCTTGCCTGTACCACCCACCCCCCAACACATCCCCCTTCCTTAGAATTTTTTAGAGGCAGATGTAGTTAGAATTTGTTTGCAGAGATGCAGGTGCAAGAAATTTATGGGAATTTTTGCCACTGCAAGGCAGTTATTCATTAGCCTCATTAACTCAGTCTCCACAGTAAGAACAGTGAAGGTACCTTGAATTATTAAAAAGTAACCACATCAGCGTGTCTTTGCTCCTAAGCATCCAGGTAACCTTCGTTCATTACTCTACTGGGCAATTTTATAAGCCAAGCTGCTAAAATTGTTTTTTCATTCCAGACTCCTATATGCCTAAACATTGCATGAAGAAGGAAAAAAAAAAAAAAAGAAAAGAAAACTCTTGATCTTTAACAGTTATGAAGTGCCTGCCTCCTGGCATCTGAAGAGAACAAAAACAGGAAATACAAACTGCAGGGTGGTTCAGTAAAATTACTGAGTTGTATAACAAAAAACAGTTTCCATAAAGCCAAGACTTTGCCTCTTTGAATACCGTCTCGGTCATACCATGAAAGCAACAGAGCTGTGGTATTTTTCAGCTAAGACAGGCAGGCGCCCAAATGTCTAGGAAATGTGAAATAGGTAATAAATTTGAAATAGCGAATGCTGGAAGGGTCGTCATCTTCTGGTGACTCCTGTCCTCAGCAGAGCAGGAAACCCCGAGTCAATGCTCAGCATAGTCTTGCTGAGAGAATGACTTATTTTCAGCACAGTTGGGAGCACTGATGACTGGCTACAGTGAGTAATTTCTCTTCATGGAGCAGTGTGCACATGCTCTGGACTGTCATTTGTACGTTGTGCCTTGGAGGATAACTCCAGGATCAGAGTCATGGGCTACGTGAGCACCTTCTCTGCCTCATCCTGAAGGATGTAATTTGGGTAGAATATATATGTTTTACTATTTACTTTTTTAGTTGAGTTGCTTATGTGTTAGCAATTTCATTATAATAATCCATCGCAGTTTGTGTTTGAAAGTTCTGTAAATTAGTTACATTCAATTTTCTATAGCTTTCCTGATTTGTTTTAATTCACTTCTATTTAGATTTTGAAAGTTGAGGGGTGGGGCAGAGCAATAGCACAGTGGATAGGGTGTTTGCCTTGCATGCAGTTGACCCCATTTTGATTCCTGGCATCCCATATGATCCCCTGAGCCTGCCAAGGGTAACTTCTGAGCACAGAGTCAGGAGTAACCCCTAAATGCCTCCAGTTGTGGCCCATAGACCAAATAAAACAAAATAAAATAAAAGTTAGTCTCCACTAAAATTTGTTCTGGCCTAACTTCATTTTGCTTTTGGTAAAAATTTTCCCCAACTCACATGCTTAATGTTGATAAAGTACAACTGACTTTCTAGGTTCTATTATTTCTTGGCAGTTGAATCTATATTTTGCTTTCAATAGGTCTTTTTCTTTGATTTTTTTAATTATGAGAAAAAATTATTAATATTTTCCCTCAGCCCCTCACAGTCTATGATGAATGTATTAATATTACATTTTGAAATATTAAATTTTGAAACAAGTATTTAAGTTTTTATATATTAAAAACCCAATATTAAATTTTGAAACAAGTATTTAAGTTTTTAAACAAAAAATAGAGTATAATCTTGCCTTTAAAAATGATTGTATTCAGAGCAGTTTTGCAATCAGTAAAATTAAACAGAAGCTATAGAATTTTATCATACTCATCTTGCTCTTCCACAAAAACCCAACAATATCAACATCCACTCCAAGAGTGAGACATTTTTAACAAGTAAGCCCGTTCTGACACCCAACATTGACATGATTACCCCCAATTCCTAGTTTACACTTTACTTCACTCTTGGTGATGAACATCAAGATGGATTTGAGCAAATATCTAAATGACATACACCCACTATTATAGTGTCATGCAAAGAAGTTTTACCCTCCAAAAGTCTCTCTGTGTCCCTGTTTTTCATTCTTCACACTTACCCCATCAAACAGTCTTTTTAAAATGTCTCAATATTTTTGACTTTCTTAGAGTGTAATTAAGTTGAAATTCTGTGCTAGCTTTAAAATAGTAACTTTTTTCAAATTAACTTCCCTTAGTAATATGGATTTGTTTCTTCAGTGTCTTTTTTTTAATTACTTTTCAGCCTATTTCTTATTGGAACTAAGTAATAGTCCATTATTTGCATGTACCCCATTTTATTTATCTATTCACTAAGGATAAGTAAAATTTATTTTGGTTGCTTTCAAGTTTGATAAAAACGCTATAAATATCTGTGAAAATGCCTTTGTTTGGGCTAAAGTTTTCAACTCTTTTGGGTAAATACCAAGAAGTTTGTTTTGTGTATCTCATGGAAAGAGCATGCTTGGAAGCCAAACTGTCTTCCAAAGCTGCTATGCAATTCTGAATTTCAACCAGTATTGAATAAGTTCCTGTTGATTCACATCCTTGCCAGCAGTTGATGTTGACAGTGTTTTTGTTTTTTTGTTTTCTAAAGAAAAATTACTGGGAAAAAGTTAAAGGTGCTTTATTTTAATTCTTCTTATTCAATAGCTTTACAGATGAATTTATAAGTTGAAAGGAAGGCAACTGCATTTTTCAGTCAAGGGGATAAGTTTTAAAATGGAAAATTGGGTACATGTAACTGAATTTTTCACACATATAATTAGACATTTTTATACCTAATGTCTAAGATGTGTTTTAATTTCACAATACTGATGGCCAGAAGTTAACAAGAGTTTCCTACAAATACCATTTTTAACCAGTAAGATTCCAACTGCTAAATAATATGAAGTACCCTTATAAAGTGGTCGAAAAGTGAGGAACTAAAAAAGGTCCAGGAAAAAGATAGACCTAGAAAAGAATGTTAAGATGATAATGATATGTTAGGAACATTCTAAAAGTTCTAATTTTAGGTCCAGGAGAGATAACATGGAGGTAAGGCATTTGCCTTGCATGCAGAAGGGTGTGGTTTGAATTCCAGCATCCCATATGATCCCCTGAGCCTATCAGGAGTGATTTCTTTTTTTTTTTTTTTTTGGTTTTTGGTTTTTGGGTCACACCCAGAGGTGCTCAGGGGTTACTCCTGGCTGTATGCTCAGAAACAGCTCCTGGCAGGCATGGGGGACCATGTGGGACACCGGGATTCGAACCAACCACCTTTGGTTCTGGATAGGCTACTTGCAAGGCAAACGCCGCTGTGCTATCTCTCCGGGCCCAGGAGTGATTTCTGAGCGTAGGACGAGGAGTAACCTCTGAGCACTGCCAGGTGTGACTCCCTCCCCCCCAAAAAAAAACTGGAAAAAAAAGTTCTAACTTTAACTATCCTTTCAAGTTTCCCATATTTCTGGGAAATGACTGGCTTATCCATACATATCATGTAAAAAACCGGATATTTATCAAAAGATAAATAAAATTTTACCATTGGAAAAAGTATAATTAAATTGGAAGAATTAATAATTTAAAAAGTTTGATCCCCTACTTTCTTTTGATATGGAAATTTTTAACAATGAATTTGTGTTTTATTTAGGAAAAATTATTTTGTGCTAGAGCACAGATTACAAATGTTACCATCTTGTCATTTCTTTCCCTTTTTTCCCTTTTGTTGTTGCCATTGCTGTAATGTTCAGGGATTACACACTTTGCTGTAGTGTGCACACTTGTGGTGGCCAGAACTTCGTAGCAAAGCAGGGGGTCATGCTCAACAATGTGTGATAGTACTTGGGATCAAACAGTTTCACAAATACAAAGAGAACATGCTATCAGAAGCCAAATCACTGTGCCTCCAGATTTTTGTGTTTTGCTTATTGGCACTTTTCCTATGTAAGATTTCAAGCTTTCTATGGGGACAGTTTTGTTTTGGAAGTGAGTCACAATTCTTTATTTTTTTAGTTTTTTTTTTATATTTCTTTTAAAACATCTCTGTTTAGGGCTAGGCAGCTAGTATGATGGGTATGGTGCTTGCTTTACATGCAACCAACATAGTTTGATACATGGCACCACATATGATTCACTGAGTCCTGTCGGAATGATCCCAGGACACCAAGCTAGAAGTAAGCCCAGAACATAACCAAGTGTAGCCCCAAACCAAAGCAATGACCAACAAAAAATAATAAAGTATCTGTATTTTATTTTCATCGTTTAAATGACCATAAAGTAAGATATCAAAGAGAACTAGAAATTCATATTATTTGAGGAATGATAAAGTAATGAACACTGACACTGCCAAAACTTTGAGAATGGTTTCTGGTTGCCAAACCTGTTAAAAGGATTGTATGACCAGCTTGTGTATAGAGCCTTATGGAAAAGACTAAACCAATTTCCAGCTTGTTTCTTCTTATAAATCTAGAGAAACCGTTCATGAAAACTCTAAAGGGAAAGATTTTTCTTGGCGTGGTATGATTTTTCCTTAGCTTGAAAGAACCATAGCCAGCTAGGCCAGACAAAAATTGAAACAAAATTTCATATGTCTACTTACTAACAGAATTTTTTTTATAATTTGTAAGGAAACACTGTGTAGCAGATTTATTTGATTACTCTTACCCAGTGTATGTGTTATCATAATCCAGTGGAATTTAAAAATTTGCATGACCAGTCTTCCAGGAAATGACATGAAGCTGTTTGCATTCAATGACTGATGGGCATTCCATGGTTGGTGACTTTTTCTCCCTCGGTACAAGAGCCTCATTCATTCTCCATGGTAGTGAATTAATTGTCAACATCTATACTTCTCAAATGTCATTGGATTTGAAAAAAAATTGACTTTTCTTAAGAGCCCATGTCATTAAATACAATGAGATTACTTTATCATGCAAACCCTTCTAGATCTAAAAGATGTGAACAAATCGTATTATTAACAAATAGTGGTGCTAAGCTATAGCACAACTGGTAGGGTATTTTCTTTGCATGCAGCCAACCAGGGTTCAATCTTGGCAACCCATATGGTCTTGGAGCCTACTAGGATTTCTGAGTGCAAAGCCAGGAGTTACCCCCGAGCATCAATGAGTATGGTGCAAAAACAAGCAAAGTAAGGAATAGCCCAAGAAAAACATTAGCTAATTAACTGTTTACTGAGAATCATTCTTTTTTTTTCTGTATCCAGCATGATTTTCAAATACTAAGAATGCTTAGATGAACAAAACTAAATCATACTTCCAGTGGACTTAAAAAACTCAAACAATGAAATGTGAACAGTTTTGCTTTATATCTCTGATCAAGATTTCTTTGATATAAGACTTAATAAAGTGAAGTATTTCTCTGAGCTTTCTTTCTTGTTTTATTTTTTTGGTCAGTTGTTCAAGTTGGTTTCCCTTGTCTTGGAAAACAAGATGGAGTGGCAGCATTTGAAGTGAATGTGATTGTAATGAATGCTGAAGGGAACACCATCCTGCAGACACCTCAAAACGCCATCTTCTTTAAAACATGCCAACAAGGTAATCAGCGATGAAGAATTAAAAAAGAGCTTTAGAGATGTCCAGGTCTGGTCTGCGTCAAGTGTGATCTGTGATCTCATTAAAAGTGACAGAATAGATACGTAGATGGATAGATAATTTCATGTTTGGTTATAACCATTCTAATCCTATCAGCATGGTGAGAGGATGATAAACACAGGCTCCAATAATACAAGTAAGACTTTCTCTGCTTTGACCCTATTTATGCTACCCCTTCAGAATGTCTTGTCTTCTGGCTCTTACCTTCTTTTCCTTCAATACATATAGTCTTTGGAAGTCTCCAGAAATCTTTCAACTGTGATCATGAATTTCACCTTTTCTTGCTCTGGTTCCTCATTACCAGTAATTGCCATCTATCAGAGTAAGACGGGTCTTAAGTTTCATGTTACTGAGTTCAACACAGGATCAGATGTCACCATCATGCCAGCAACACCACCAGGCAAAACACCCCATCACAAAGCCCTGGATGCCCACGTATGCATGAAAGTTTGCTTTCTTCCCTATTTCCATGCAGTGTTAGCAGAATACATTTCAGCTCAGGTGCATTCTATCCTCTGAATAATAGTCACTTTACCCTCTGAAAGTGAACATAAAGGGAAATAACCTACATTCTAACCCAGTGTGAAATTAAAGAGATGAATTTAAGATTGATAGGGTGGGAGAGAATTATAATAATTTTGCTCTCTTCACTGAGACCCTACTTCTGGGGATTAGGATGGAGAAGCAAAATATTGCTTTGGGAAAAAATGTCGTGTTGTACAAGTAGTATAAGAAAACTATTGAAGTAGAAATATTATTGTTTGATTAATGGTGAAAATCGATATACTGAGGTTAGAGGAAATAACTGTGAACTTCTTTCTCTTCATTTAAATCTTGTCTCTCCTTGGTGAAGCTGAATGTCCAGGAGGGTGCAGAAACGGAGGGTTTTGTAATGAAAGACGCATCTGTGAGTGTCCTGATGGGTTCTATGGACCACACTGTGAGAAAGGTAAAGAACCCAGAACACTGGCTTCATTCATTTGCCCCTATTCAGTACAGGTGTCTCACAGAAGTTCACCAGAGTTTCCAAGACTTCTGAAATTATTTTTTCTGGTCACATTATAAGGATTACTGAAATCTCTAAAAGCCACAGAAAAGCAACAGTTCTAGGCAGGAGAGCTAATATATAGTGATGAGAATGGAAAAATTTGCCACAAATGCTACATTATGTGAGGCCCCTCCCCAATAAATTCACTTTTTTTTTTTTTTGCTTTTTTGGGGGGCCACACCAGGTGACACTAAGGCGTTACTCCTGGCTATGCGCTCAGAACTCGCTCCTGGCTTGGGGAACCATTTGGGACGCCAGGAATCGAACAGTGGTCTATTCTGGGCTAGCACAAAGGCAGACTCATACAAGGCAAACGCCCTAGCACTGTTCTATAGCTCCGGCCCCAGAATTTTAAAATCTTGTCCTGTTGTACTATGATATTTGCAGAATACTCTGCTCTGACACTCTGTTTAGCCTTAACCAGGTTTTCTGTCTCACTTCTAGCCCTTTGCACACCACGCTGTATGAATGGTGGACTCTGTGTTACTCCCAATTTCTGCATCTGCCCACCTGGATTCTATGGTGTCAATTGTGATAAAGGTACCAGTTTCTTTTCGCAAAATCCAGGATCTTTTTAAATATGAAATCTATTTACCATGTCATTATGCTTTTGTAATAATTCTATAAATAGAGTGTATCACTTAGGGGCTGTCCTGCTGCTATAACATTGGTAGTATAGCATGCTAGTTGGTTTTGTTTCACTCATAGAGCGCTGAAATTCCTGGTCCCTGGGCAAGATAGGCTTGTGGTTCATCTCCCCATAGTGACATACGCATCTAAGTGGGGTTCCCTCTGGAGTTTGGAGCTCTTTGAGGCCAGTCAACAAGCAGGAGAAGAGAGAATAGAATAAACTCTAAGGAAAAACATCCCCACTCAGAAGGGATCCACAAAACTTCCACTTGATTCCAGTGGTAAGAATTAAACTCCTGGTCCTGTCCAGATGTGAGTCAGATGTACATCATCTCTGCCTCCCACTGACAGCTTTATCGGGGACGAGGGAGAGAGTAAAGTTTGTGCCACTTAGCCATCCCTGCCGCATGTGGTTTGGGTATATTCTAAATCAATTTTATGATTCTAAGAAGGATATGAAATAACCTGCTCCTCATTGACTTAGAAGTTCACCTCTGCCCCAGGCCTCAGCTTGATATTCTGCTCACAGATCATATCCCTAAGTGGTAGGGCATTTTTTCTCCCTAACATTACACCTTCCTTCTCAAAAAGTTGGATTCATATTTGGCCCTTTATTAACATTGGATGGTTCAGAGTCCTTACAAGGGACTTGTCTATTTTGCTCATTTGACATCTCTCATGGAAAAAAAGGATTAATTACTTCTGCAGTATATCTGGATTTAATAAACTTGTCCTGTGTCAAAATTTCTAATTACATGAATGGAGCACTACTTTAAAATGTGTGTATATGCCTTGGAATAAAATGAGTGTTGCTTTTTTTTTTTTACATCACTAGTAAGACAGTAGTATCAGTTATGATTGGTATCAGCAACTTTTTTGAAACAGAAAGCTGCCTTAATATGGACCAGAGTAGTTTATAGTTGCTTGCTCCTTTGTGACTTACAATTATTTGATCTTATTTATTTCGCTCAATAATCTTTAGATAGGTAGAATTTTATCCATCCCAGAGAAGCACAGTGAGGTTTATAGAGACACTGATATCTTCTCTTGTACCATAGTGCCAGGGGCCTCTGTACATTTTGTGGCCCTGCCCTAGAGGAATATTTTTTTGTTTTGGTTTGTTTTAGTTGTTTGGGTCCCACACCCCCAATGTTCAAGGCCTACTACTGACTTTGCACTCAAAGATCACCCCGACTTTGCCTCCTGTACCTGCAGCTTCTTGTCAGATTCCTGATCCTTAGAGTGTGAATATAGGCAGATCCTTTGGGCCAGATTTTTGTCACCTTTAAGATGCTAATGCCCAGTTACCACCCTTCTTCTACTTAAGATAAGTCACATTTGCATCTTTTTAATTTTTAAACGACCCTTTATTTTGTTAGTTATATTGGTCTTGGGGCCACACACTCTCACAGAGCAGGATCAGAGCTTACTTCTGGCTCTGTAATCAGGTATCACTCCTGTTGGGTTTTGGGACCATATAGAATACTAGGAATTAAATATGGATCACCCATGTGCGAGGTAAACACCATTTGTACCATACTATCACTTTGTCTCTGTAAGGTATCTTTTAAAACCACAACATAAGCACAATATAGTGTGTAAGAGTTGTATCAAGAGTAAGCATTAATCGCACTGGTAGTATGAACAGCAGAGGGTAAAATTCTTTTACAATGAAATATTTTTGTTGGTCTAAATTTGACATTCAGAATTCCTGCTATTGCAACCACAAGTATTTCTTACAGCAGATTTAAATGCATCGGAAAATAAACCTTCAGAAAAGTTAAAGAACTTGTGCTGTCCTCCGTGATATCAGGTGTGAGGCCTGATCCTGTAGAGGGGGCTATAGTGGCGTGATTTGCAAAGTGGACTGTCAGTTGCAATGTTCCTATGGCTGTGGTCATAGAAACACTGGCCACTGTTGAAAAAACATTTATAACTGCATTCTACTTTATCAAATAATTTATACTATTTTCCCTTTTAGATAAAGGATTTTCTTACTTGTCAGACTTTAGTTTTTTGGGGAGTCTGATGCAAATCCATTTGGTCTCATTGGAAGTGTAAAAACATAAAAGAGTAATGTGTATGACTACAGCAAAATGGAAAGATTAAATACAGGATGTTCAGATTCAATCCTTAGTATTTTGGTCCCATAAGCACTGCTAGGAGTGAAACTCTTCCCCGAAGCATTATGCTAGGAGTAGGTCGTGAACACCACCAGATGGGGCTACAAAATCCAAAAACACAATTGTTATGCAGGAAAAACTGTAGAGATTCTGAAAAATGATTTAATTTACTGACATTAAACTAGACCTTAACACTATGTATTTCGGGAACAGTGAAAATGAACTTTTATTGGCTTTTAGGCTATCTGTCCCATATTCTTAGTGTCACAGATTCATTTTCTGTATCAGGAGTTACTGCCTACCAGTAAATTAAAAAAACTGGAGGCTGGGACAATGGGTAGGGCCTTTACCTTGAATGCTGCTAGCCTGGGTTCAGTCCCTGGCATGTTACCCGGTACACTAAAGTATTGCCAGTACTCCTGTGAGTGTAGAGTCAGAAGCAATTTCAGGTGTGCCCCCCCCCCCCCGCCAAATTATAGAAGCTTGATGAGCATGTTAAAATTTGTCGATAAGATTAGCAAATTCTGACCCAGCTTTGTCCTAGTCTCTAACTTACAGTTAAGTTCCCAATGGAACTTCTTGGCTGCATCAGTAAAGGATGGTGCCTAAGGGCATCAACCAAGCAAGCACTGATGCCAACACTTTCTCTTCCTTTTCTCTCCCCTGAGGAGATAGGGACAAGTTAGGAGACAGGACACACTCATTAACACAACTGTCTGGCCCTAGTTATTCAGTAGCCAGGAACAAGAAGGAAATCCAAAGAGAACTGCTTCTCACTCTGTGCCCTGGTGCTGCTGTTCTCTTCACTACCAGGAAGTTTCATTTCAAAAAAGCCAATATAGCATTGACTGAAGCTGGGGAGTACTTATGATTTTCAAACAAAGAAACCCCAACCCTTTATTATTAGAGAAGCATTATCTTAGGGAAAATTCCAGTCGGACTTCTTTTATACCAGGAAAGGAAAAAGAAAAACCATATACTTAAAACTTTTGGATTTCCCTTCTGGAAACTTACAATCAGTTTTTGTTCAGCGAGAGCCAATTTGGCTTATTTGAGATGGGATATGAATAAGTAGGCTTTATTACTGGAATCGCTGAGAGTCCAAGTTCCTACCTTCTGCTTCTCCAGAGAATGAGCCAACATGTCCATTTTAGATATTGGCCCTTCTCCCCATCTCCCATATCTTTCTACCATCTTAGGTGATTATTGGAGTGATTGTTGAAGCTCCTTTCAGAAATTGGCACCAAGAGAGAAACTTTAGGATGAATCTTGAATGATATGATTATTCCATGAATAGTCCAGCTAATGGAATTCCTTTGATATTATATATAATTTCTTCATTCAGGGTGCTTCCAGTGAGATCTCACAGTGCCCATAGTCTATCTTTGCCTGACCATATTGACTTTTTCTCCAAATGCCATAAGAGTCTATCAAATTTTTTTCCCCTGCAACTGGAGCGTAGCTTAAGCAGTAGAACAGGACATACCTAATATAGTCAAGGATCTGAATTTGCTCTCCAGCACTACCTGGCCCTTGAACAATGCTGGGAGTGGCTTGCCACAAAAGAAATTCATACAACACAAGCTAAATCTTAATTTATGCTATTTTTTTTAATGTCTCTGTTTTCCTTTGTCAGATCCTAATACCTATGGCTTCTCTTCCTTTTATCTATTCCAATGGAAGTTTTCTCATTTTTTCTTCTTTTGTCTTAAATGACACTTTCTTAAATTTATAATGTTATTATCGATTTAAAGTCTTATATAATTTCATAAGATTATAGTTTTTAATGCACTGTGACCTTTTAAATTAAGATGTTAATCCTTTGACTAGGTATTATATATTTAATAGATGCTATCTTATGTCAGATTAATAAAAATTGATTATTATTGCACGTGTAAAGTGTCTAACTTTACTAAGGTAAGTAAATGGCAATTAATAGATGCTCACTTTAAGCAATGTGTTTGCTTTGGATTTAAACTGTCTTATGCTATTCACTCAAACCCTGATATTTATCCAAACAGCAAACTGCTCTACCACCTGCTTTAATGGAGGGACCTGTTTCTACCCTGGGAAGTGTATTTGCCCTCCAGGACTAGAAGGAGAACAGTGTGAAATAAGTGAGTATTAATCTGAATTCTTGGAAGCTTTCTATTATTCCTTCATGTTTTCAGTAAACTCTTGAAACCCAAAGAGAACAAATAATTTCACAGAAATCTTAAGGTTAATTTAAGCCAGTGGTCTCTTTCTTGTCAACTCAGCTGACACTCATTTTGGCTAAAGGTGATTTAAATACTGACTTCTGCCATTTCAGATGACTCACAGCAAACACTCTTAGACTTAGTTGGGTTTGGGTTTGGGTTACTCAGAATGTTGGGTGGTTTCTTTTCAGTGACTCCTTTTCATGATGCAGAGCCTCTAGTATTCACCTAGAATTTAGAGCAGAATATTGGGCAATTAAAATTTGTTTGCTCACCTGTAGGCCTAGAGAATGATTTCTGTGCCTATCATGGCCATATTTCCTAAACTAAACTGAATCTAGGAGTCTACCCCCCAAAAAACATTATGCAAAAATGAAAAACAAAGGGAGTGTATCAATAAAAAAGAATGAACTAATAGTACACATAACAGCACAAATTGTGTAGGTACTAATTTATGTCAGGGAGTTAAAGCTTCATAAATTACCGGTATATATAAAGTATGACTCCATTTTTATGAAAGTTTAAAAACCACAACATTTA